>OU898282.1:27307626-27518767 GCA_918026665.1 Diabrotica balteata
ACGATAAGGTCTTTAAGTTCAGACACATTTAAATAAATTTTTTCTACTCTCTTACTAGTAAATTGTATATTACCTACTATTTGGATGATAAGTAAATGCATCATAACAGATACTGACACGTAATGACTAGCACGTAATAAAAAAAATTACGCTTCAGTTCTATAAAAATGTGTAATATCACATAAGCCTTGTAAGTCAGTTGGTCGAGTTACCATGGAAACGAATTAACAGGCGTTGTTTTGACAGGTTAAAAATTATTAATCTGTCAGTGTAAATATAGTGGTAATTTAATTTTTATTTTTATAAACAAAAATAATGGTAGAAAAAGTATAGTACACAACTTGAGTTGTAAGCTTATTACATGCTTGTAAAATTACTGCGCTCGCCGCTACGCGGCTCGCGCGCAACTTTTTTACTCGCATGTAATAAGCTTCTTACAACTCTCGTTATGTAATATACTATTATTGATTAATAAAAGAGTAATTAACAATAATCAAAAACAGTGGTTTTTCTTGGTTATTATGCAATAACTTTTTTGTTTATTAACCGATTTTAATTTAGTATATTTCATTTTGTTTATTTTTTTTTCTCAACAACTTGTCTGTGGACGTCAAATCTCTAAATAGACAAGTTTATAAGTTATGAGCAAAATAATGATATTGACGTTTTAATTGTTTATTTAAAAATATTTCCACTAAAAAATTCATGAATCCCTAGATGAGAGTCTTTTTGTAATATCTCATACTACTTATTTCAACTGTCAAACCCGTCTATACACTTGTGATGAGTAAAAACCTAACTTGATTGGCCTATCACAGAAAATAACAATTCTACTGCAGAAATAAGGGTCAGAATTGAAAAAGCACGTGCCAACTTCGTGAAAATGAAAAAGATTTTATGCGGCAAAGATCTGACATTGTCATCATCATTTTGACTATACAACCCTGTGTGGTTCCTAGCCTCCCCAAGAATTTTTTCCAGTCGTCCCCATCCATTGCCTTCCTCCGCCAAGCACGTATTTTCATATTTCTCATATCTTGGTCTATGTTATCTAGGAATCTTGTTCTGGGTCTTCCTCTTCTTCTTTGACCAATAGGTCTACCAAGGAAGCAAGGTACCTAGCTTCACCAATCTTCTTTCAACTTATTGTAAGGATTCATCTCTCATCAGGAAGGTTTCTGGTAGCTCGAATTAAAATGAAATTCTCTTATATGGCCGTCATAGTACCATAACATACCTAAGTACGCTAGCAGTGAACTCTATATGACTTAATAAGAAGTCAGGAGACTTCTTATTGCTTCATGGCGCCTTCGATAGCAAATTTGCTGAACTGCGAATCAAAGTATGCTGGAATTAGGCTTATTCCTAAAATATATCTACAATTCACCCTTGAAAAACACTTTTGCACTCAAAAGACCTTAAAATGAAAGTAGACAATTACAATTCAATTTAAACAACTCAAGGTATGTTTATACGATTTATGCGTAAATATGATACGTTTATTAATGTAACTGTATAAATTCAGAATTTAATATATTTAAAAACATTTGGTAGGTATGTATTTTACGAGTGGTTTATCTTCTTTTTGTATAAATAGGGTCTTCTTATCACACTCCATATAACATGATTCTAAAGTAAATACGTTTTTTTGCAGTATTGTTGAGAATGTCTGTTAATTTCCTTAATAAATAAACTGACATTATGTGTCTTCAAACTTTCAAAGAGACTTAACCCGGCGACTGTGTGGTGAAATTTTCTAACAGGAGCTGTGTGTTGGGGTAATTATCACCCCATTTTTTTTTTATTTATAAAATTGAGAAAATATTTTATTTTTACATGCAACCTTAAGATTTTAAATCATGGTTATATTGTTATATAATCTTTTTCAAAGTTAAATCATTTAAAAATTTTCGTTAATAATTCAACGATTCAAAAAATATACTAAAATTTAGTTGATATTTAAACCACTACCACAATTTTTGTTAATAAAATTTTTATTAGAGATATAGAATAAAAAAAAACTACAAATTCTATAAAAAGTAACTATGATCTTTTGTTTAAAAAGCATAATTAACAATTATTTGCACATTTAGAACAAAAATATACACAATGTTCAAGACAAAGAAAAATGTCACATTTTACACATTTCTTTTGGCACTTTCTGTCCTTTCCACGGGGACACACTCCACATCTGGATGTTGTTCGTTGTTTCTTGTTTGAAGGTCCTTGAGAGTCCTCTCCGCTGTCATTTCTTTTTAGTTTCGCTCTTATGTCTGATGGTATTCTTTGATTATTACCTCTTTTTTCAATATATGGTTTAATTAGTGCCAAACCAAGTTGTTTTAAAAAAAATCTGCGTTTTAGTTTTTCATTTGGCTTGTTATGTTGATAAATAACATAACTATTTATTCCTGCATTATTAAGCAGCGAAAAAAAAATTGTTAGTGGCCATCGCTTGCTATTACGAGACACATTATATAACGCAGACATTTCGTCAACCATATCCACTCCACCTTTTGTGTGATTATAAAAGTCTATAATCTCAGGTTTATTTAATTTGTGGTCAAATTCTGTATCATGATGAAGTGAAGAAGCTACTAACACTATTTTATTTTTCTTCGGGACAAAGGACACCAAAGAAATGTCTTTTTTAAATCCGAAAATTGCGTGGTTTTCAGCTCTGTTTTTGGAATTCAAAAAGATTGTCGGTATTTCCCTCTTGTTTTTACGAATAGTTCCAACAGATGTTAACCGATGTTCACTAAGCAAATGTTCCATTAGCGGTATGCTGGTAAACCAGTTGTCGAATGTAATGTTGCGATTAGTACCACGAATTGGATTTACAAGCCTGTTTACTACATCAAACGGTCTATTACTAAATTGAAAAGGTCCCTCAGGCTGTGAGCCAACATATACCTCTAAATTTAAAATGTAGAATGTTTTGGCATCCACTAAGGCAAATATTTTAATGCCATATTTGGACGGCTTATTGGGGATATATTGCCGAAAGGAACAACGTCCCCGAAAAGATTCTAATTTTTCGTCGATCGTCAAGTATTGACTAGGAATAAAATATTGTTGACAATTGGATACAAATCGATCAAAAACAGCTCGTATAGCTGCCAGTTTATCTACTCTTTTTCGTTCGTCTCTATTTTCGATATTATCGAATCGTAGGCACTTTAAAAGTAATATAAATCTTTGCAGGGACATTGTTAGCCTGAAAATGTCAATTCCTGTTCCATCTGTAGCCCAAAGATCCTCCAGATTTAACCTATTGGCTTTATAAACGCCTGATAGATATAGTAATCCGAAAACTGCACGAATTTCTTCTGCGTCCGTAGGCTTGGTGATATATTTATGTTGGTCATTATAATTCTGAGCGACTAAACTGATTTTTTTATTAGTGCATTGGACAATATCTTCTACAATAATATTATCCATGAATAATTCCCAGCAAGAAATGGGTGATTTGCAATGTTTTGCATTATTTCGAACACCGGGAAGTAAAGTAATTAAATTTTCTTGTCGTGTTCTAACCGATTTATTAGGACAGTTCTTTGACCATTTTGTTTTCCCATCCCGTCCGATAAAAAACTTAGATTGTCTTACTTTATCATCTTCAAACTTATTGTTGTCTTGAGAAGATTCTTCCGACGATGATTGACTTTCCTGATTAGAAGTTCCAGGCTGACAATTTTCCACTGATTGAAGTTGGTTTTGTAAAACATCCTCACTGGAACTAAGGCTAACCTGCTGACTTTCATTTTCAGATTCGCTTTCTGATCCTAACTCTGATCCAGTTAATTCATCCTGCCAAAGCTTCAAGAGAGCTTCTTGTTCTTTCTCCCAACTACACATATTTCGATATGTCTGAAATTAAGAATATCTAATCAATTTTCAATATTCCTAACAATTAAATTATGTTTCTGTTAAAAAAATCGAGATAAGTTGTGCTAGTATAAGAACTTACCTGTTAATAATTAACCGGTGTTGTGGGGTTAAAATTACCCAAAAACTAAATAATACTGCACTTCAACTGTGTGGTGGGGTTAAAATCACCCACAAGTCCAAAGAAGGCGACACCACTCATTCAAATCTTATTTATATACTGAAATTTATGATGCAATACAAGGTCTGTTATATTATGGGAAGGTACTCGTGGCGCCAGACGAATCTGGCGATGTTGCCACTATTTTAACAAGCGGTAATGAACGACGTGGGTTATTTTCACCCCACAACACAGTTGCCGGGTTAATAATAAACAAGGCCACTCTTATTCTGCACAAGCTAAATTATGTATCGTTTGATTCATATTTTCTATAATATCTGTTAATTATTCGCTATAAAAACTTTTCGTTTAAAATAGAAGTTATAGCCTTGCCTTCTGAAAGTCTATAAATCTGGAAACCAGAGTATCATTACAAAACACCTACCGTGAACGCCCACACTAGACTAGACTATGTGGCCGTTGTCGGAAGTAAATTTATTGTCTCCATTACGTCCTTTATGACGGATTATCCGTGGACAAAATCTATTTTATTTTAAGAATAATAATAAACGTCCATTTTCATTACGGTTAAAAATTATAAGTTTATTATAGTGGGACGTTTCCGTGTAAGATAATTTATTAATATAGCAATTCAATCATTTCTGTTGTGGTGTTCATTAATATTTCTCGTTTTAGTATCGTTACTATCCATAGTTTCGCGTTAAAATAGCCGATAACTTGTGTAAATCTTGTTTTTATTTTTTTATTTATTTTTGTTTCTACAGAGCTGCTCTTATTCTTATATTATGCCTCTTAGCCTGTTCTTCACAGATTTTTAACTGGTAGTCATAGGTCTCATGTTACTGCCAGATATCTCGCCACCTTTTAAAGGGACTTTCTAGTGGTCTCTTGTCTGTTATTCGATTAGATCTCTTATTCGGTCCTTCGGTATTCTATCTCCCAGTTATTAACCTCAACAATCTCAGTTCTCAATATACTCTTGGTTTCCGCTGTATCGGCTCTTGTTTATATTGCGTAAGTCATTATAGGTTTTACACACGATTTATATATGCCTAGCTATATACGCTTTGTTTTTCTGCTTTCGGACGCTCTCGTTAAGATGTCTATAGCTAGATAGTTCGACTCCAAAATATTCGAATCTCGAGACTTGTTTAGTTATTTCATCGTTAATTACTATTTTGGATCTCCTGGGTTCTCTTGACACTATTTTGAATTTAGACTTAGCTGTTGATATCTTTCTGCTGTTATTCTTCGCCACTGTGTTAAATGTCTGTACCATGCGCTGTATTTTCTATGAACATCTTCTTCTTTGTCAACCATTTTCCATCCACTCCTGAATGTAGGTCTCTCCCAATTGCTTCCATCTTTCTCTATCTTGCGCCAATCGAATCCACTGTTTGCCTGCCACTGCTCTTATGTCATCTACCCATCTTTTTTGAGGTCTTCCCATGCTTCTTGTTGTCGTCATTGGTCTCTATTCTAGAATTCTCCGTGTCCACCTATTGTCATTATATTGGGCTACGTGACCTGCCCAGCGCCATTTCATTTTTGTAGTTTCTTCCACAATATCCCTAATCTTTGTTCTATGTCTTATCTCGGTGTTTCTAATCTTGTCTCTTAGTAATATTCCAAGCATGATTCGTTCCATTGCTTTTTGCGTTGTTTCTAATTTTTTAGCAGATTTTTTGGTAAGGGCTACTGTCTCCAAGCTGTAGGTACAAACTGGTAGTATACATGTGTTATACACCTTTTTCTTTAAGTTTATAGGAATGGAGCTGTTTTTCAAATTATGTGCTAGTTTGCCAAAAGCGCCCCATGCCAGTTGTGTTCATCTTTTAATTTCAGCATCTTGATTTGGTTTTCCTAGTTTGATAACATGACCTAGATATACATAATATTCAACATTTTCTATGGTATGATTTTGTATTGTTATATTTGTCTGATCTCGGCTCAGTATTTTTGTTTTGCTGTAGTTCATTTTTAAGCCTACCGCTCCTTAAACTGCATTTAATTGTTGTAACATATCATTTAGTTCTTGGATATTATCGGCTATTAAAACTATGTCATCTGCGAATCTTAAGTGGTTTAAGTATGATCCGTCGACGTTGATACCCTTATTATTGTTCCATTCCAGTTTCTTAAAAATATCTTCTAGAGCAAGGGTAAATAGTTTGGGAGAGATGATGTCTCCTTGTCTTACTCCCCGTTGTAGTCTTATGGGATTAGTTTTTGTGCTTTCGTCCAGCTTTATATGCATGGTGGCATTTTCATATATGTTTTTAATTATGTTAGTGTATCTTGAATCTATGCGTGCATTTTCTAGAGATTCAAGCACTGCCCATAATTCGATGGAATCGAATGCTTTATGGAAATCGACAAATGCCATATGAATTGGAACATTATACTCAGTGCATTTTTCTATCAGTGTTGTTACGGTGTGCAAGTGGTCTATGGTATTAAACTGTTTTCTGAATCTAGCCTGCTCGATAGGTTGATAGAAATCGAGCTTATGTGTTAGGCGGTTGGTTATGATTTTAGTTAATAATTTATACAGATGTGATAGCAAGGATATTGGTTGGTAATTCTAGATATTTGCTTTGTCTCCTTTCTTGAATAGTAAAATGACCTCGGAGTTGTACCATTCTTGAGGAATCTTTCCTTCATCAATTACTTTATTAAATAAAACATTTAATACCTGTTCCATTTTTCTGCCACCAATTTTCAACATTTCAACTGTTATCTTATCCTCTCCCGGACATTTATTCGTTTTAAGTTAATTTAGGGCCATTCTTATTTCATAGTCGGTTATGTCTGGTGTTTCTTCTGAGCCGGTGTTAATTATTGTCCGTTGAGTACGTCGTTGTTGTGGTTGTGTATTTACCGAGTATAATTTAGTGTAGAATTTTTCAATGGCCTCGCTTATTTCCTTTCTGTCTCTGACGGTAACGTTTTTCTCATTTGTTATTTCTATGATTTTTGTTGTGCCGCTTGAGTTTTTTGCTTTGAGTACTTTCATGTTGCAATTATCTTGTATTATATTTTTTATTAGATTGTTATTATAGTTTCTGTGATCGTTCCTGATTTCTTTCTTCACGTTTTTGTTGAAACTTTTAAAGCTGTCCGAAGTTCGATCTGTTCTGTTTCGTCTTTCTTGGAGTACTTTAATTGTATTAGGTTGGAGTTTAGATGTTTTGGCTGTTTTCGTGTTTGAGCATATTTTCTTAACCGATGTTGTTACAGTTACTTTTATTTTATTGGCTAGTCCGTTTATATCTATTTGTTTCAGTGTCTCTATTGATTTTAATCTTGTGCTTAGCTCTTTTTGGTATTCCGTTTGTTTTTGAAACAAGACATCGGTGGTTGGGTATCGTTCTCGTTTAATAAGTTTGTTTCGTTCTACTCTCGTCTGTATTTTAATGTTCGCTCTAACCAATCTATGGTCACTCCCAGTATAGAATTTGTTTAGTACTGTCACGTCGGTGCATATGTTTTTGTTATTGGAGAGTATGTAGTTTATTTCGTTCTTAGTTTTTTTGTCTGGCTGATCCATGTCCATTTACGTTGTTTAGATTTTTTAAAGAAAGTGTTGAGACAAAATAAATTTTCTATGAACATGGTGTCGCTTATAGACCTATTTTGTCGAAATCCTTGTTGTTCTTCACTTGTGCATTCCATATTTATTTTATTAACAAGTATTCTTGTTAAAAATTTGAGAGTGGTGCTCAGCAAGGTGATGGTACCGTAATTGTTACGATCTTTCCTGTTTTCTCTCTTGTGTACTCATATTGTTATACTTGTCGTCTACTGGTCTGATATAAACTAGTTATACAGGGTGGTTCTTAAGTAATTACAACAAGAAACAGTAGGTTCGACAGTTTAAAATATAACGATTTAAGGCATCTTGCTTTAATAAAATGTTAATATTAAGAGAGATACAGGGTGTTTAAGTTGAAATTTAACATTTTATTTTTCTCTATAAGTTTCATGTTTGTAGACATTTACGTATAACTATATATTAGTGGGTATTTTTGAGTATGAAAAACTATAATTTGATGCATACTTTGATGTAGCGGATATGCAAATATTTTTTTGCATAGATTATGAGGTATACCTTATTACAAATAAGAAAATAGTTAATAACCTTACTTTTTGTCAAAGTAAGTGTTCGGTATGTCCCCCATTTTCTTCCATGCATTTCTCAATAGGTTCCTTAAAAGATCGTCTCATATTAAATAGCATCATTAGTTAAAAAGAAACTGCTGCAGTATATATTTCTTCCCAAAGTTGATTGCTAGTGTTTATCGGAATCTTATAGACAATGCTGTTTTATTGCGTTTTATACGCCAAAATCCAGCGGAATGAATTCTGGGCTACGTTATGGAAAAGGAAAATGACTAATACGACCAATCCAGCGTTCAGGAAAGTTGGTATTTAAGTATGGTATCACTGCCCTCGTATAACGTGGGAGTACATCGTCTTCCATCTCTCTTGTCGTTTCCTCATTGCTGAGGATCGTGATTCCCTACAATGCGGGCTGTCAATTCTCTCCATCTCTTGCGATTTTGGGCTGCTCTCATGGACATAAACCAAATCGTCTTCCATAAACCAAATGAAATTCTGTCAATAAATCAATAAAATCATGGTAACAAAATATAGGTAATTATCATCATTCACATTACAAGGTAAGTGGCATGTCTAAAAAATAATTACCAATAATTTGCTGCTTGGAGTGATCAAGATTTTGCTGCTTTAAATATCAATTGCAAATCTGCATCTTAAAGGTAAATCGGCTGGCAATAGTTTTTGCACAGGCTTAAAATGATAAGGGTAAAAATGCTCAAGGTGAAGGATTTTTAAAACTGAAGTTTTACTAATTCTTAACACTGAAAATAAACGTCGTGTTTTTTATTTGAGATTCATCATCAATGCAAACCAATACTTCATCTTTTTGATCTATGATTTTCGGACGGCCTAAGTTGTCACGTTTAGGACGAAATGAACCACTTTCACTTCATTTTCGAAATAGATGTTTAAAGGTTTGGTGATTAGGTTGCAACCTTTTATGGGTAGCTTAAAAAAATTATTACGTCTCGGCATTTTCTGCTTTTCTTTAATACACCAAAATAAACTAGATATTACAAGTCACTGATTAATCTAAACAAGACAAACATATCTTAAGATTTCGTTCGGTATTCCATTGAGTCCTGGGGTTTTTTGCTTTTTAATTTACATGTTATTCCTTGCTTCATATTTTGTGATTTATATTTCCGTTTAAATGCTTGAATCGTCTTCATTTTCTGTTTGTTTCTCTTCGGGTATAATAATATCTCCATTGTTTCTTGTTTATGTTCGGTCCGTTGTCCTGTTACTATGTTATTTATACTTTTATACTCGTTAATGGGTTTTTAATACCTTTTAGTACTTTACAAACTTTTCTTTGTGTCCCATATAATTCGTGTTTCATTTCTTCGGTAAAACATGTCCAATACTCTCTTTTTATATTTCTTAATGAACTAGTTTTATTAATTCTAATTTATTGTTCTTAATTTAATTTACTAAAGGTTCTATTTATAATACTGTTACGAACATGCTTTCGGCGTGACTCATATAACGGTTACATCTCGAAACGGCTTCCAGAATCATCCTTAGATCTCTCGAAGGCAAGAGAACAATGGGCCACGTGCGCGAATTAGAGGTGGGACTAGTCCCGAATATTCTCGAACATAATACTTTGGTATATATATGTAACGGAATTAGGAGTTAAGTTTAGTTGATAAGAGAGTACCGAACTGTAAAGTTATAAATAAATATATTTATATAAATTCGAACCGCTCGTTTTATTTAAAAACGGTACAGTTGGTGTCCGGTGTGGAGTTTCAACATAAATCCAGCAGTGACTTTTAAAAAAGACTTTAAAACTTTTGAAAAGTATTGTTCGTCGGGAACAACCGCGTAGTTCGGTAGTGACCTTTGTACGAAAGAACATTTATAAAAGTACGTGTGTGCCTGTCCAAAGATGCTGC
Source organism: Diabrotica balteata (assembly GCA_918026665.1). Classification (NCBI taxonomy): domain Eukaryota; kingdom Metazoa; phylum Arthropoda; class Insecta; order Coleoptera; family Chrysomelidae; genus Diabrotica; species Diabrotica balteata. Next base: position 27,317,662 of record OU898282.1, read on the forward strand.
TAGTAGAACTTTCAGTGAAACAGTTGCGTGAGCAACTAGAAGAACGCGATGAAGACTGCAGCGGGTCCAAGAAGATCCTCCAAGAACGACTGAAGACTGTTCTCAACAAGAATGGAGACGACTCAGAGACATTCCAGTTCCAGTCAGCAGAAGAAGCCGTTTTAACTAAAATAATTGATGAAAAATTCGAAACTGTTTCCAAAAGATTCGATGAAACGTCTCAAATGATTGAAGAATCTTCAAAAAAAAATGACGAAAGATTCAATGAAACGTCTCAAATTATTAAAGAAGTAGCTAGACAAAATGACGAGAAACTCGAAAATGTGTCTAGAAGATTCGACGAGAAATTTGAAAATGTTTCTCAAATGATGGAAGAAACTTCTAAACAGAATAATGAGAAATTTGAAGAAGTCTCAAGAACATTCGATCAGATGCAGAAAAATGTAAACAACGTAGAAGAGAAAATCAAACAATTAGAGACCATGATAACTAACACGAAAGTGCTACCACTAATTAATACGGTAGCTTTAGATTCGGTTGTAAAAGAAGAATCACTTAGAGACGATATGACACATCATATGAGATTCAAATTGCCACCATTTGATGGAAAGTCCTCTTGGTCCATATACCTTAGACAATTTGAAGCTATTGCGACAGCCAATCATTGGACAGAACAAGAAAAGGCTGTTTCCTTGACTGCTGCTTTACGAGGTGATGCTGCAGATATCCTAAGATCGATTCCTAAGGGTCAAGAAAAATGTTACCAGACCTTGTTTACTCGACTAGACAAACGTTACGGAGATGCTCATCTACAACAAGTCTACAAGGCGCAACTAAGAAGTAGAGTTCAACGAGCAAGTGAAAATTTGCAAGAGTTTGAAGCAGATGTTGCTCGTATAGTGCGGTTGGCTTATCCTGAGGTACCAGACAACATTTTGGAAGAAATCGCTGTAGATACCTTCGTCAATGGGTTAAAAGAAAGTGAATTGCAGAAAGCTTTACGACTAGCAAGACCGAAAGTTCTAGATGAAGCGCTCGCTATTGCTTTAGAACATGAAACAGCTAGTCAAACTTCACGGAGCCATCGACTAAGAACCATTGAAGAAGGCGACGAACCAAACGATGAACGTCTGGAAGAAATGGTACGAAAAGTAGTTCGTAACACGATGCCTAAGAAACGTGAGCCCAGATGTTGGAATTGTGGTGACGTAGGTCACATTCGTCGTAGTTGCAAGAAAATAATACAACAGTCGGAAAAACTAGAACGGGTCGACACTAGGGGCAACTGCCGACCTCGAGAAACACAGCCCCCATAGTAACTGTTAACATTACGTCCTCCGGTGGAATTCATAGCTTGTACATCGAAGGTCGTATTAATAATAAATGTATATCGTTTTTGGTAGATACAGGTGCAACAAGAACTATAGCACGGCCAGAAGTAGTACGAGACCATCTTAAATTATCGCCTGCAACAGTAAAGCTTAGAACAGCAACTGGTGAGATAATTAATACATATGGCGAGGCTAATATGTCAGTATCCATTGGCCAGACCACAGTGAAACATCGAGTATTAATTGCAGAGATCTCTGACGAGTTCATATTGGGGATGGATTTACTACGGAAAGTTGGGGCTGTATTGAATGTCAAAGATGGAGTTCTCGAGATCGGTGGTGAAGAGTTGCCGTTTCATGAAGACAAAGAAAATGTTATCAGCTTAATAACTACTTGTGACGTAACAATACCCGGTAATAGTGAGAAAATTTTGATGGCCAGACCTGATGGTTACTGCCGAGAGGGAAGTTTAAGGATGGTCGAAGATGTGAACAATGCCGAGTTCCTAACGGCAAAAGCTTTGGTAAGAATTCGAGATGTCGTTCCTGTAAGAGTTATGAATTTAAAGGGAACTGCTATTAAGTTAAGTAAAAGAACTTTGATCGGACAGTGTGTTCCCGTGGCTTCGATTTGTTCCATGAGTACTAATGAGAAACCGTCGAAATCTAAATATCCAAAGGAGCTTGTAGAGACGATGATTAAAACGTGCCAAGATCTTGATGATGAACGAACTAAAAAAGTGAAGTCTATGCTGATAGAATTTCAAGATGTTTTTGCCATTGATAAGAAGGATAATGGCAAAACAAGCATAGTAAAGCATAAAATTAATACCGGAGACGCTCAGCCAATCAGACAACAACCTAGACGACTTCCATTTGCGAAAAGAGATGAAGCTGAAGACATCATCAAAGATATGAACAAACAAGGGGTAATTGAACCATCAAACAGTCCATGGACATCACCAGTAGTGCTAGTAACGAAGAAAGATGGTTCAACACGTTTTTGTATTGACTACCGACAGCTCAATGCGGTAACTAAAAAAGATAGTTATCCTTTGCCCAGAATAGACGATACTTTGGATACACTTTCTGGTTCTCGTTGGTTCTCCACACTCGATCTGAAAAGTGGATATTGGCAAGTAGACATGGAGCCAGCTGATCGTGAGAAAACCGCATTCTCGATAGGATCAGGGCTTTGGCAGTTCACAGTTATGCCCTTTGGTTTATGTAATGCTCCGGCCACATTTGAAAGATTAATGGAGGCAGTTTTAAGAGGTCTAACATCGAAAACATGCCTGGTTTATTTGGATGATGTAATTGTAGTTGGAAGATCCTTCGATGAACATGCCAATAATCTGACCGAAGTCTTTCAACGATTGCGGGCAGCGAATTTAAAGTTGAGTCCGAAGAAATGTCACTTGTTTCGAAGAGAAGTGAAGTACTTGGGACATATTGTAGCAAGTAATGGTGTAACAGCTGATCCTGAAAAACTTGCAGCAATTAAGGATTGGCCAGTACCAAGAGATAAACACGAAATTAGAAGTTTTCTTGGCCTATGTACATATTACCGACGTTTTGTCAAAGGTTTTGCCAACATCTCCAAGCCATTAACAAAGTTGACAGAAGAAGGCAAAGAATATACATGGAACGAAGAATGTCAAAGAGCTTTCGAACACTTACAAATGGCTCTGATCAGCGCACCAATTTTAAGCTACCCTAGACAGGCAGGAAAATTTGTGTTGGATACCGATGCAAGCAACAGTGCAATAGGAGCTGTTCTCTCCCAAATCCAAGATGGGCAGGAGAAAGTCATCGCTTACTTTAGCAAAGTCTTGTCGAAACCAGAAAGAAACTATTGCGTTACCAGGAGAGAATTGCTAGGCGTAAAAAAGGCTTGCGAACATTTCCATAAATACTTATATGGCAGAAAGTTTCTTCTTCGCACGGATCACGCTGCTCTAAAATGGCTCCTACAATTCCGTAATCCAGAGGGTCAGATGGCAAGATGGTTAGAACGATTACAAGAATATGATTACGAGATCGAACACAGGGCTGGAAGAGTTCATTTAAATGCTGATGCGCTTTCGAGAAGGCCGTGCAGTGAACATTGTAATCACTGTCTTAAATTAGAAGAAAGACTTTGTCCTGTGAGACGAACCACCGTCATTAATGATCAATGGCAGCCACAACAGCTACAAGACGCTCAAGCAGATGATCCATGTATAAAAAGAGTATTGGATTGGATGCGTCGAAGTGAAAGGCCTTCTTGGCAAGACATTAGTGCATGTAGTCCTGAAGTCAAGTGTTACTGGAGCCAATGGAATTGCCTAGTGCTAAAAGATGATCTTCTTTATAGAACCTTTGAGAACGATGATGGTACAGAAACTAAGTTTCAGTTGATTGTACCTAAAAGTAAAGTGTCAGAAGTATTACGTCAGTTGCATGACGGTGCATCAGGTGGACACTTTGGTATTACGAAGACTCTGCAAAAGGTTCGAGAACGGTTCTATTGGGTGAACTGTAAAGATGATGTAAGAAGATGGTGCCGGAAATGTGAACTGTGTGCAACCAGTAATGGTCCAGTTGGTAAAAAGAGGGCACCCATGAAACAGTACAATGTTGGTAGTCCTATGGAATGAGTAGCAATCGATATTTCAGGTCCGCTTCCAGAGACAAATGATGGAAATAAATATATCCTGGTAGCCATGGATTATTTTACGAAATGGACTGAGGCCTATGCGCTACCAAATCAAGAAGCTACTACCGTTGCAGAGGTACTGGTTAAAGAATTCTTTAGCCGATTTGGTGTTCCATTGGAGATCCACTCCGACCAAGGCGAAACTTCGAGTCAAACCTTTTCCAAAACGTTTGTAAATTGATTGGTGTCAATAAGACCAGAACGACACCCCTTCATCCTCAATCAGATGGAATGGTCGAGAGAATGAACCGAACGATGGGTAAACACCTGTCCAAAGTTGTATCAGAACATCAAAGAGATTGGGACCAGCACATTCATTTATTTTTAATGGCCTACCGCTCGGCCGTGAATGAAACTACGGGCCAGACTCCAACCTGCCTGATGTTAGGTCGTGAAGTTCGTTTGCGCTGCGACCTAGAGTTTGGCTGCAGACCTTCTGAAGAATATGTTGCAAGCGAAGATTATGTCGACCGCCTAAAGTTAAGAATGAACAACATTCATGAACTTGCCCGACAACACATCCAGTTAGCCAGTGACAGAATGAAAGATCAATACGATTCTCGATGCAAGAATGAAAGCTATGAAGTAGGTGATCTTGTTTGGCTTTATAATCCACAACGTCGTCGTGGCTTGTCTCCTAAACTGCAAAGACAATGGGAGGGTCCGTACGAAATTAAAAAGAGAATAAATGACGTAATATACCGAATTAAGAAGTTGCCGAAAGGTAAACCTAAAGTAGTTCACATAAATCGTCTTGCACCTTATGCTGGCTCAAATGAAACCGAAGAAGTCCGAACCCTTCAAAATAAGATCAAAGATGATCGGCGGCCAAACTTTAAGGAGTTTATGTCAAATTACGCAGAGAGAAAGAGTGCTAGATTTGGCGTGACAACAGAATTTCAGCAGGATCTTTTTAGTGTTCCGCATAACGTCTCTCTAGCCCACTGTGTTGCCCAAGATCTTGAGATGACTAAAGGAATGTCATCTGTATTTTATAAGAAGTTCGGTCGTTTGGACGAGTTAAAAAACCAGCAGCCTAAAGTTGGAAGAGTATTGAGATTAGAAGATGGTTCTCGATCTTTGCTGTATATGGTGACCAGGAAGTCGTATACAGCTAGGGCAACCTACGAGGATATATGGTGTGCTCTAACTAATTTGAAGAAAATCGTCAGCAATCACGACATTAAGAATTTGGCCTTACCCAAGATAGGCCATGCACTAGATAATCTGGATTGGAAGATTGTCAGAAGCATGCTTGAAGTGATCTTCCGAGAAACCGGCGTACGAATTACTGTGTGTTGCACTAATCCGAAGAGATCGTGTCCTTCAAAGACAGTAGACTGTTATTTCTTTCTGAGGGGTTCATGCAGAGCTGGAGAGTCCTGTAGATTCCGCCATCCTGGCCTACATATAGAGTTGCTGATCGGGACGCTCAGATCTAAGAGGGGAGCAGTGTTACGAACATGCTTTCGGCATGACTCATATAACGGTTACATCTCGAAACGGCTTCCAGAATCATCCTTAGATCTCTCGAAGGCAAGAGAACAATGGGCCACGTGCGCGAATTAGAGGTGGGACTAGTCCCGAATATTCTCGAACATAATACTTTGGTATATATATGTAACGGAATTAGGAGTTAAGTTTAGTTCATAAGAGAGTACCGAACTGTAAAGTTATAAATAAATATATTTATATAAATTCGAACCGCTCGTTTTATTTAAAAACGGTACAATACTTACAAATTTATTAAAGTCTTTATTTGTACTAATTTATTTTACAATAATTTATTACGACCGTACAATTAAATACGCGAGCGCTAATTTATCTTCTTACTAACTGGCCACAATAAAAATCCTGTTAATTATATCCAAACACTGTTATCTAGAAGGGTCTGAGGAATCCTTCCGATTATACCAGAAAGTAAATTGGCTGGTAAAATGCTCACATACTTAAAAGCGCGGACGGAAAAATTTGTGATCACGAACAACAGTGCAAAGAATGGGAGAGATACATCACTGACCTTTTTGACGATGCTTTTAGAGAAAATGCTCCAAATACTGCCTGTGACAACCAGTTGGACAGAGGTCCCAATATACTGAATTCGGAAGTCGAAAAGGCAATACAGCAAGCCAAAAACAATAAAGCACCTGGACCAGATCAAATCCCTGCCGAACTACTTAAACTTTTGGATGAGGAAAGCATTGCCTGCTTAACCACTTTCTTCAACAAAATTTACAACGAAGGAAAAAATACCAGATGATTGGTTAGAGTCACTGTTTATAACATTACCAAAGAAAAGCAGGCCCACCAAATGCAGCGATTTTAGACAAACAGTTTGATGAGTCACACACTGAAGATACTCTTACGAATTATACAAAACCGAGTATTCCTTCTATGCGAAAGTAAGATGGGTGATAAGCAATTTGGATTTAGAAACGGTCTAGGAACTAGAGAGGCACTATTCTGTATGCGCGTTCTATTACAAAAAAGTTGTGAATTCCGAAAGAATGTTTATGTTTGTTTCATCTACTTCGAGAAGGCGTTCGACAGAGTCCAACACAATACACTTTTCGACTGCCTACGGGCAGCAGGACTTGACTACTATGATATAAGACTGTTGAAATACTTATATTACAATCAAGTAGCCTCTATCCAAATTGGAGACAGTTCCACTGAAAAAATACCCATCAAACGTGGAGTACGGCAGGGTTGTGTTTTGTCACCCACTCTTTTTAATCTGTACTCTGAAGAAATCTTTAGGGAGGCTTTGGATGACAGACAAGAGGGAGTAAGACTAGGTGGAGAAGTAATCAACAATATTTGATACGCTGACGATACAGCCATTCTTGCAGAAAGTTTACAAGTTCTCCATACATTACTAAATCTAGTCAGTGAAGCAAGTTATCGGAGAGGCCTAAAAATCAACATTTCAAAGACAAAGTGGATGGCAGTTGGAAAGATCCATATAGATCAAGGTCTGCTTTCTGTTAATGGAGAAGAGATAGAAAGGGTAAATCATTTCAAATACCTTGGCAGCTGGTTAAATGTAAATTGTGACTCTGATGAAGAGATAATATCCAGGATCGAAATATCACGTAAGGCTTTTATGACCTGGAAACCAGTTTTATGCAACAGAAACCTGTCAATGAATATTCGTAAGAAGGTCCTGAAATGTTATGTGTGGTCGATCCTATTGTATGGTTGTAAGACATGGACGTTAAAAACCACAATGCTAAACAAGTTAGAAGCATTCGAAATGTGGTGCTATAGACGAATCCTAAAGATATCGTGGGTTTCGCACACTTCCAATGAAGATGTTCTTCAAATGATCAATTCACAACGTCTGCTCATAAACACCATAAAGAGGAGAAAAACAGAATACTTCGGCCATATAATTAGAGGACCTTAATACCATTTACTTCGCCTTATAATACAAATATCTAATCAAAATAATACTAAAAATCATACATCAAAGGATATATAGACTGTGCGAAGAAAAAATCAGCCGTACACAGTTTGGTTTTCGGAATGCAGTGGGTACGAGAGAGGCTCTCTTTAGTATACAAGTGCTATTCCAACGATGTAGAGACGTGAACTGCGACATTTATGCGTGCTTCATTGACTACCATAAAGCGTTCGATACAGTAAAGCACGACAAGCTGATGGAGATACTAACCAATATTGGAATAAACACTTGTGATTTAAGAATTGTCAGCAATCTGTACTGGAATCAAACATCATCTATCCGGACAGAGGCAGGAGAATCCGACGACATCAAAATCAAACGTGGCGTCCGTCAGGGATGTATACTATCACCACTGCTGTTTAATATATACTCTGAGGAAATCTTTCAAGAAGCAGTGGGTGATGTTGAAGCGGAATTCGAATCAACGGAGAATTAATCAATAACATTAGATACGCGGACGACACGGTAGTATTTGCTGACAGCTCTGAAGCCCTCCAGGAGTTAATGAACAGAATCACAGAGGTCAGTCAGAGATACGGACTTTCACTAAACACCAAGAAAACAAAATGCATGATGATCTCTAAGAAGGAACAGCAATTTGAACAAATCAGTGTAAACGGTCAACAAATAGAAAGAGTAAAAACATACACCTACCTTGGTACGAACGTCAATGAAAATTGGGACCATTCCATAGAAATCAAATGTAGAATAGAGAAAGCAAGATCTGCATTTCAAAAAATGGCCAAGTTATTCAAATGTCATGATTTATCAATGCCCATAAAAATCAGGTTACTACGATGTTATATCTTTCCTATACTGTTGTACGGAGTTGAGTCATGGACTCTCACAGACGCCACCTGCAAGAAAATTGAGGCTTTTGAAATGTGGCTTTATCGTCGCATCCTGAAGATATCGTACACCGACCACGTTACTAATGAGGGTGTTCTGTTGAGAATGAAAAAAGAAAAAGAGCTGTTAACCACAATAAAAACAGCTAAAATCGAATACCTCGGTCACATCATGAGGAACAGCGAAAGATATGGACTGCTGCAACTAATCTTGCAGGGAAAAGTAGAAGGAAAACGGGGACCAGGAAGGCGAAGGATTTCCTGGCTGAAAAATCTACGAACGTGGTTCAATACAACAACCACAAATCTTTTTAGAGCAGCAGTGTGTAAAGTGCAGATTGCTATGATGGTCGCCAACATCCGAAACGGATAGGCACTACAAGAAGAAGATAATACAAGGAAAAGTGGAAGGAAAGAGATGGATTGGTCGAAAGAAACTTTCATGGCTGCGTAATATTAGACAATGGTGTGGTTTCACAGTAGAAGAATTATTTCGCGCAGCAGCCGACAGAGAAAGATTTTAGGAAATTGTAAACATGATGACGGCCAACGTCTGAATACGGACACGGCACCCAAAGAAGAAGAAGAAATTGGCTGGGTCATCGTTCGACCGGTTTCTGGAAATTTCGAACGACTGTTTCAGGTATATTTCTGCCAGCTGATCGAAGAGTCTCGTCGAATTTACAACATATTTAGTAAATAAACAACATGTTTACAGGTTTTTTTTTAATATGACTAATGTTTACGTAACATTATCTTAAAATAGATATTTCTTGTATCTCTTTACTGCTGGTAGTTGTTTTGTGCTTTGTTAAGTATAGTATGGTAGGTATGCTTTCCTCTTCTCGTACATTAGATCTTTTATTTCGGTGTTAATCCTCGGCTTTGATATTTTTGTTGCAATCTAGTTAATTTTTCACATACGCCTTATTTTGTAGCATGTAATATGTTATATTCTATTTTCGCCCACACCTTATTTACTCTTTTACCTTTTGTTACTGAATTTATTCCAAAGCTTTGTTTTAGACGTGTTTCATACAGCCATTTTGTGGTCTGGTCTTCTAGAGAATCTGTGTTTAGTTTTTTATAGTATTTGGATCGTGTTTATTTGTTTTGTCGTATTTTGAAGAAAAGTTTGCTAAGCACTAGTTTGTGGACAGACATTATATTAGGTGATGTTAAAGCTAATCAATTAGTGTGTCATCTATTATTATAGATAGCAATAAAAGTTAATTTGTACAAATAAAAATTGTGGGTAACTTTTAGGTTTACAGGGTGTTTGATAACATAGTGGCACACCAAACTTATGTTTCTTTTTTAAATTGAACACCCTGTATTTTATTTTCATATTTAAAATTTTCTTTTTACCCCCATCAAAACAATATGAAGTGTTGTAATGTTATACAGGGTATTTACAAAGTTATGACCAATTTTCAGTAGAAATCGTAACAAATTCAACTCCCTGTATAATTAAAAGGAAGCACAATAACAATGATCTACTGCTACAATATATTTTATTAATTATGGAGAGTTTTTGAATAGTACCTCTTGATGTATATACATCCTTGCATTTTTAGTACAGCTTTAGTGGTCAAAAATCTTTTGCACACTAAACATCTCTTTCATCCTTCCACTTGCCTACGATTATGTTTGTATTGCTCTGCATTGGTCTATTTCGCCCTTGTTTAATACAGCAGAAACCACATGTGACGGATTAAATTTCTTTTTGGAACGTAGAGTTTCGTTTAAATGAGTATTAGCTGCATTTAGTTGCCGAGCTACAGTGATGCTTGTGTAAAAATTGTCTGTCACCAACTTTCTAACACTATTTAATAGCGGTGCCATGAGTTGCAACACTACATCAGTCCCAACACTTGTATTCCCTGGTCTAATAGATTTTCCCCCATACAATTTTACTGCATATGTGTATCCACTATCAGCACATAGTTTCAAAAATCTGAGTCCATATTTATGTCGTTTACTGGGGATATTCTGGCGGAATCCAAGTTTGCCACGAAATGGTATCATCGATTCGTCTATACAAATATTTCCTGTGAAACACACCATTTTTGGAATTTTGTGTCGTAGTTCTGGTTATCAGCAGCATGAAGAAAATAGAAAATAGATTCGTATCTATTTCTGCTCATTCCACATTGCGTACTAATGACATTTTTGTCGCAAGGGTTGTTGCTCCAGTAGTCTCGTAATGAGGGCTTTTTATCTAGACCCATCCAAATCGTCAGTCCAAAAAAACATTTTAATTCCATAGAAGACAACTCTTTTCAATTAGCAGCCATAGAGTATGGTGAGATAATCAAACACCCTGTATAGTTTAATGTTGATTAATCCAAAGAGTCTTGGTTGAGACATTTACGTTAACATCTAAATAATTATGTCACTTTAATAATAAATTTTCAGATAATATAAAAACTAGGAGATTCCAATAAATTTTCATCATCAGAATTCCATAATTCCTTATCTTGTTTTATACGTGAAAGTATGTATTTGTTTTAAAAATATGTAGGTTCACTGTACAATTTGCAGTATGTGACATTATTTAGGTCGAAATACATTCATCTGAAATTAAAGATCTAATTCTTAATTCTACGCATTCTTTAGTGCTAGGTTATCATAATAAATGCTCTTAATAAGAAGATTTATTCCACCAAGCGCTATAATAAATCAAATTAATGTTGTTAGAGTTAATAATGGAGACGAAAAACTGTCCCTGCAGTTAATATATTACACTTAAAAATATGAAAGTTTTAATTTCTTTGATTAGAATGTATTTTTAAACAGGACCTGGATTTTTTCGTTTTTAATCCAAGAGCAAGTTGCCAGAAATTAATTTTCACGCAGATAATAATTGTTTCACGGCGATATTATAATATGTTAACAAATTTTGATATTGAATACACTTTTCATTTAGACTCCCAATTTGATCATTTTTTAGACAAGTAGACGGAAGTTTCCATCATATTAATTTACAATATTCATAATTTCGAATAAGATTTATACGTGTTATATGAGAAAAACAGAATTATATTTCGATCACTTAGGTTTAAAGGACTCTGTGGTAAAATATAGGTTTTGGATGCTACTCAAAACGACTCTGTATAATTCATTTTTTGAGTCGCTTGGAAGTTATGACTTATTGAGTAAAGAATTGCCAATAATTTGGACCATAATTATGAAACAGTTAACAATTAAACAATAACATAAAGAGCACGCTTAAATAAGAAATTACTACTACTACTACTACTACTACTACTACTACTACTACTACTACTAAGAATTTCCACAGTTTTCACTGTCTTCCACTCAACCGTTTTCTCCAATTTTCCCTGTCATTCCAGTCTCCATGTCGCAGGGTTCTTTTCTCCATAGCCTCGTCGATTTCGTCTCTGAATGACCTTCGGGGTCTTCCTCTCTTTCTTCTTCCGATCGAGCTCCATTCTGTGACTTTGTATATCCAGCGTCCTGTGCCCGCTCTTCTGACGTGGCCGTACCAGGATAGTCTCTTCTCTTCTATATAGTCGATTATGCCTGATTGCACTCCCATTCTCCGCTTAATCTCTGCGTTTTCAATTCTGTCTCTTTTTGTAAGTCTACAGCTTCTCCTCAGGAACTCCATTTTTACTGCTCTTATTCTACCTCTATTTCTCTTGTTTATTGTCCAGTTTTCGGACCCATATGTCAGGATACTTCTTGTCAGGGTATTATATATTCTCTTTTTTGTCTTTATCGTAATGTTCTTATCCCACAGCACTGAATTTAGTTGTCTTATACAGTTTCTTGTTTGTCTTAGTCTGTTGTTTATATCTTCTTCTGTTGTTCCCTGGTTCGATATTATGGTTCCTAAATACTTGAATTTATCTGTTCCATTTACTTGTCTTCCCTCGTCTATCTCTAGGTTTCTCATATCCTTGTTTTCTGTTGTTAGGTATTCGGTTTTCTCTAAGTTTATTTCCATTCCGTTGTTTTTATATTCTTCTTCTAGTTTTCTGAGCATAAAGCTGAGATCTTCTTCATCTTGTGCGATGACTACTTGATCGTCGGCAAAACTTAAGGTGTATAGGTATTCGACTCTTACTGGTATGCCCATTCCTTCGCACTTTCTCCTCCATGGTTTGAGTGTCTTTTCCAAGAATATTTTAAACAGAGTAGGGGACGTAGCACAGCCTTGTAGAAGTCCTTTTGTCGTCTTAAATGGACTGTAGGCTTTATTTCCACATTTAATAGCTACTTTGTTTTCTTTGTACAGTGCTTTAACTGCTTTTATTAGTGTTTGTCGGATTCCGAGATGATTCATTGCTTCCCATAATTTCACTCTAGGTATTGAGTCGTATGCTTTCTTTAGATCAACAAACGCCAGATGGACCGGTCTACCTTTTGCCATTTTCTTGTCTATCAGTTGTTCTAATGTGTACGTATGATCTAGGCATGATTTTCTCACTGTGAACTCTGCTTGATCTTCTCCAATTTTTACTATTATTTCAGTTTCTAGTTTTTCCTTGATAATTTTCCCGTAAAGTCTACCTACCGACGATATTATACTATTTCCTCTGTAGTTTTCACATTTTTTCCTGTTTCCTTTCTTATGTATGGATGTGATGTATGCTTGTGTCCATTCCGCAGGTATTTCCTATAAATAAGAAATTAATAAACCGTTATTCGTTATATTAATATCAGCTGTTGGCAATCCAACTACATGAACTGAATGAACAGCGAATTAGATTGGCGCAAGATAGAGAAAGATGAAAGAAATTGAAAGAGATAGAGAGAGGAAATGAGTGAGAGGAAGAGAAAGTGAGAGAGAGAACACGTACTCCGCATCTTCACTTGTCCCGAGAAGGGATGGACACTCTGGAGAATCGTCATGTTTAAAGCGATAAAGGTATACTCGCAAGCAGTCATGTCCTGAGGGCATCTGCTTTAGATAGTAGTTGACCTCGCCATTTTTGCGGTTCAACCAGACATTCACCTGTGGTATAAGATAATGCGTTTACCTGCTTGTTGTTGCGAAATCCCACTGTAATTGCTATCGATGCATGTTGTTTGCCGTTCTCTTCTTCTAAGTTCATCTCGGCACAATGTAGTTGTAGTTAACTCTCTTTGCTGGTAAGGGCCTTCCTTTCTTCAGCTAGCACTCCAATGGCTGGCACTCCAATGGATAGCATCCCGGCTATAACTTATATTGCGTCCTCAGATATTGTGCGGAATGCGCTGGCAATTCTTAAAGCATTCAGACGATGTACTAATGCGGTCTTCCTTCATGATTCCTGGGTTTCGAGGCTGTCAGTCCCAATGTATATTCTATATGTTAATACTTAGTGACTACTTACGACAATAACTTCCTCCTGTTTTGTTTTTGGCCACTTGTTTTGTTTTGGGCTTTGAGTGTGTGTATGTGTGTGTGTGAGTAATAATGTATTGTTTGTGCATTGTGTCTTGTGTATGTATTGTATATGGTTGTAAATGATGTTTTTCAGACTTTCTTAATCCGCTTTTGTTGTGCTGATGGATTTGCTACCCATTTTTGTTCGTTGAATACGATAAGAGCTGCTTGTTTGATTTTTCACAGCTTCATGTCTGTTTCTTTCATGATTATTGAGCACTGAGTTTTGAGATTTACACCCATATACAAGTTATTTACTTTTTACTTTATTAAAGAGAAGCTGGGTATCAAGGAATATATTAGATGATATGCCCTCCTTCTAGATGCCGACACAGCAACTGGTTCCTGATTCAAAATAGGCATAAAATCTAAAACCTCCATTATTTAATAAGGAAATTTGGCCACCTGGTGTAAACATTAAATGGCCTATAGAATCTTCATATTCCAAACCAACTCCTTCATCTGAGTCAAATATGAGTCCGAAAGACCATCAGAAGCCCCATTACCTTCAAAAATCTAATTATCATTTTAAGCAACAACAAAAATGAACAGGAAAACACAAAAATAGTCACAGACAAGCAGGCCATCGAAATTTGCAAATCTAAGAATGCTTTCCATTTTCATATTAACGTCATTAAGAAGAATACTTTGGAACCATCCATAAATCTGCATCCTTTGACCCCACCAAGAGTTAGATTAACCAATAACTCGAACAGTCGATATCTTTTAGCAAGATTAAGGGAACCGGATATCTTTTCTACACGACCAATCTGCTTCAGTATGTTACGAAGAATTCATTAACACAAGAGTTAAACTCTTTTTAGCTTTCAAAGGACTTCCAACTAAAACTGAAGATCTACGAAAAATCCTTCTAGAGTTTAACAATGCCTATATTATTCAGAAAGAATTATTTACCTGCAAAAATGAAGAGAAAGTCATGGAAACTACTATTCGGTTGTCTCTCCAAAACGAAATTTTTAAATAATACGACGTGTTCCGTCGGACTAGAAACCTCAAATTATTTTAGTGATGACAACTTTAGCTTGGTTCTGGTTCAATTATTTTCTAGAGGAATTAGGATTTCTCCCGATAGTTGCGATTACCTATAACCTGTCAAGACCAAAGACAAAAGTTGACAAACTAAACAGAAGTGGTATTTACAAGCTGTCCTGTGGTGACTGTAATATGACTTATGTAGGTAGAACAATGAGAACTCTGAATCAAAGAATCAAAGAACACCTCAATAACCCAGAAAAATCAAACTTTGGATATCACATTAAATTTAATAATCATTCCTTTTCTCCTTCTGAAAACAGTAAAATTTTACACAACATTCCCAATAAAAACTTTAGACTCATGAATCTCTTGGAAGATCTAGAGATATATTCAAAGAAATGAAACTAAACCCTGATTGTTGCTTAAACACACAAATCAACCTCAATTGCAACTATAAACCTCTTTTTAAATTATTATGGGAGACTTTAGAGGAAGAAAGGTGACCTCATGCAATCTTATTATATATTTTTCATACTTTTATATTTTTAAACAAATTTTAAACTTTATTAGAAATTTACAACATTTTGTAATTCATTTGACAGTTATTTATTCTTAATTGAAACATGAAAATACATTTTTTAAAAAAAATTTTTTATGCAAATTTCTTACAATTTTCCATCAAGAGATACAATTCTCAATACACTTAAGTATCAGATAACGTAATATTAATACCATGTTCTTCTTTATATTGTTGTTGAACAATTTGAGCCCTTGTTTCTTAAGGATGGCTGTCAGATTGAACATACATTGACCTTGAGCAATGACTTGAGTGAATTTACAAACTAATGTCATTCTGTATGATGTGATGAACACATAAAATTTAATTTAAAAACTTAATTTTGAGAAAGTCTTTGATGACTATTAGTAATTACAAACTACTAAATAATTTTGTAAGAATTTAAAAAACAATCTCTATTTCCTATATATGACATTTGTCAACTGTCACTTTTGAAAAATCGTTTAAAAGGACCGACATTTGATTTCATTAGTTCTATTCTGTCTACGTCCTCACATCAATCAATGGTCGGGTTCTTACACCCGTACCATGACAAAAATTTTTTCAATTTTTTAACGTGTTTGTGAAGTCCAGTGTCGGCTTTTTATATGTTTTTTTATATGTTTTAAGAAGTTCAACAACTAAAAAAATCATAATTTTGAAATTTAAGGAAATGAGATCTCTCCTTTGTAGTGGTATTTAAAAAATTGACGTAAGTTAAAAATTATAATCTTTACCAATTAGTACTTATAAGAACATTTTATTGTAGCATAGCTCTGATGATGGCTTTGTAAAGCCGAAAGCGCTCAGCTAGGAATTGCCTAAAATATACACACTTCAAAAATACTTTTTTGCATTTTCTTTCGACTTGTCATAATGTGTACAAAAAATATCAGTCTTTTGATTGTTAACTATTTCTGGTGCAGTGAGCTCCCATTGCATCCTTTCATCTTTTCCTGGGCTGTCTTACTGCTCTTCTTCCTTCTATTTCAAAATGCATTGTTTATAAGTCGGCTGTCTCTATTTCGTAATACATGTCCTGTCCATCTTAATTTATTCCGGTACCATATTATTTACAGACATTACATATCTTCGCCATATTTACAACGACTGAACTGTTATTTTCTTCTGTCTACTGTTTAGGTATCTCAGTATGATTTCTCGTTCTTCTGCAGGATGGATTGGATGCTACGGAAAAGGCAACAATAGCATGAGTAGATTAACGGGCAATGTCGATGATGACGTACTTATGCGTAGTGCTGGACTTTTGTAAACCAATCTAACACGGAATAAATCGCCTAACATAAAAAATAGAAGACTTTTTAACAAGTTATCGCTCATTAAACGCCAATGACTGGAAACACAAATAATAGTAAACTCATTTCTACTACTAAATAATCCACAATTATGTTATTCTAAAGTTTCGTGACACGCTTTGGGCTGCACCAACACTAACAAATGCAAATCATTAGTTACGACCTTATTACGGTTCTCTAGCACGTTCTCCACCTAGAGCTACTTGTCTTATCGCTTATTTCAGTTTTTCTTTTTTAAAAAGCTTGAAACTTTAGCTCGACACGATAAACACTTTGCTTCACGACGTGACATAAGGCAGTTAATAGGGCGTATCTATTTATTTTTTAAATAAATTTTATGTAAACAATTATTCAACTACAATGTTGAATAATGTTGGAATGTTTGTTAGAATAATTTAGACGAATAGTATTAAATGGTCCATACATTAATTGACGATTAAGGCAAACATTTCTTAGTAAATCATATAAAAGAGTAATAATCAATATTATACAAACTTTTAAAAGCATCTACTCCCTTAATCGAAGGCGGGCAAAGATAAATGAAAATTAATACAGCCTATAAAAGTACAAAGTAAAATCAGGCAAGGTAATTCGTTAAGTCCACTGCTATTTAATGTAATAGTGGACGAAATGATACAAGCAGTACGTCAAAACCATAGTTAGAGAATGTAACTCGAATTCACTCCAATTTTGAGTTGGAAAATGACGACGACAAAATAAGTTGCTTCTTTCTTCGAGCAAATATAATTTTATTGACACAGACTACAATTCAAAATATGTGAATGAATTTTGGAAATAATACACTACTAAGAATGTTTTTGCTATGTGACCAATGAGAGGTTGGATTGATCTTACGATACCTAACCTAACAAACTGATGGAATCAACTTTTACCTCAACGTCAGTATGAGAAAATTGAAGCTTTTTACACTTAGCGAAATTATACAGCTCTGTAAGTATCTACCAAGCAGGGCGAATTTCATGTCTGGTGTTATAATAGAGTAGTAAGAAAATTATATTGGTTCGAGGGTTCGAATATGTAAGTGACGTTGAAATTTTTGCCAAGTGCCATGGAATAAGAACATGGAGCTGATGGTGACGAGTGTGTTATTAATTAAGGAAAAGCACACTGTTAGCCATTTAAAGGCTGAAGCAATGCTGTCTACTATTTTTAAGTTTAATACATTCTTATATTTTTATTTTTTCTCAAGGTTCTTCTGTTATCGCTTAATTGTTGCATTCTTTGTCCCATCACTAAAGCTTTATCGAAGTTCTGCTGTACTATGAAATGCACAACGCAGATCAGTTTGTCATAATGATAGCCAGCCTTTAGTAATGGAAAGAGCATCAAAATAAGTAACAAATAAGGATTAACTTGTATGTATGTTACTAGCGTAGGTATATCGACGAAGTTAAACTTTGACGCAATCCGCAAGTGCACAACGTTAATTTGCAAATTGCTTTGTTGCGGCAACACGTTGAAAGTAATTGAAAATCACCAGCAAGGTCGAGGTTACGTCACAAAAACGCTTTTATCGCATTTGGTCCGCTAAAGAGTTTAATGGACTAATTTTTTGTTTAAGCTAATAAAGTGTAATAGGCATAATCCGGCATCAAAATAAATGGTATTTTTAGCTAAATGTTCGCATATATTTCAATAAAAAATAATTATATTTGATTTTAGTTATGAAGTCATTATGCCGGCTGAAGTCAAATACACTGCTTGATAAAAACAAAATTTGTGCATTTTTAAAGCTAAAATAACATAAAGTTATATTGATAACGACTGAAAAGTGAAATAAAATCTCACATAATTTATTAGTTAAATTATTACTTATTTATACTTCGTCTTATTCTCATTTTGTAAGGATACCAAATAAGGGTAATTTTTTTATATTTTTTAGTTATCTTTTAGTAACCTTTTTATGTAATGACTTACTTGTATAAATGTGGAGTAAATACTTTGTTACTTAATAAGTCGGTTTCATTGCCTTGACAGAGTCGCTCAGGGGTCGTTCAAGTATTGCGCAACACAATTTGGTGGGAAAGGGGTCCTGTAAAACGTTACGGAGGGTTACAGGGGCGGAAGGGGAGTTTCGAACAACGCGTTATATAACATTGTTATTACTTTAATAAAAAAACTATAGAATTTAAATCTTTCAATTTGGCAATACTTTTCGTTTATGTTTTACGGGAATCTTTCGATTATATTGCACAATATTTTTATTGGCTTCCTTTTATTTATGTTTTACGGGGAATGTATTAAACGTCTGTATTCGACTGTATTGTATGTCCTTTCTATTTTGTTTTTGTAATCAGTGAAACACAGAAACACGTTACTGTAGTCAATGTCGTTATGTTGAATTCATAGTGTAATGTCATAAAAAAACTACGATGTTTCGGCAAAATATAGGAACCTGAGGATAGCTTGCACGAACCTAATCTAGCTTGGTATAGCACTCACATCCGTGAATCAGAAAACTTCTTGTAAATGATTAAATGCGCAGAGGAATGCTGCTGTTGCCGCTCGATGAGTGCATTGAAATTTGTCTTTTCAGATTTCCTGTAGCCAGCCTATTAAATCCTTCAAATCACAAGCAAACCCGTGGTACCTAGTCAATAAGATGAAGATGCCTTATGATTTCTTCACAATAGTGTATCCCACAGCTACTTGCTACCAAAAGGGGAAATACGCTTCTCTGTATTGTGCATTATAAGGGAACATCGTTTGAGGATGCCGATTTTTATCGACGAAGACGAAGTTGATGCAAGTGGTTTAATAATTCCGAGACCCTCTTTGTCTGATCTTCGAATGCCTGTATTGAAAGAACCTGAGTGGCTGACAAACCCATGGACAGAGAACTAGTAACTTCAATTGAATTGATTTTTACATGCCTACTTTTTTCTTTCATTCTTATTAACAAAAAAAAGATTTAGGAACTCCATCAGTAGAATTACGATATACTCTATATACTCTAGAGCAGATATTGGATATGATCACCTTTTAGTCGCCGATGCATGAGTCAGGCTAAAACGAATTTGCAGCACAAGAAAGTTCATGAAGTTGCTGACCTGTGTAATAAGAAAAATTCTAATACTCCAGTAGATAGTGCAAGAAACGTTATCATTGATAAACGAAAAAGATTTGAAACTTTTGATATGCAGTAACTATATCTATATAACTAAATTATTTTAAGACTACAGGCCAAACATACACAGGAATATAAATCAAGAAAGTCTTGAAATTTTAAAATCTGAATTTCTTCATGCAATAAAATTAGTCAAAGTCAAGAAAGCAACTGAACCAGACAACATCCCAGCTGAACTCTTAAAAATGGTTACATGATACAAGAGAACCACATTAGTGCTCTAGTTACGCTTTTTAATAATGTATATAATACTGGTGAAATGACTGAGGAATAGCTAAATAGCAATTCCGAAAAAAACAGCGACCAAAAAGATAAAACGAATACAGATTAGTTAGTCTCATGAGCTAAACAATAAAAAAAATGTTCGCATTAATGGTGAAGGATACCTAGATGAAACCCATTGTGGATTATAAAATGCGCTGGGTACCCGTGGGGTACTTTTCGGCTAAATTGTAGTTGTTCAAAAATGTCACGACCAACGTAAAAATATTTATGTTGCTTTCATCTATTACGAAACCGCTTTCGGTAAAGTCTGGAACGCTTTTAAACATATTAAGAACATTGTAACCTTATGCGATGATCTTTAGAGCATTCAGGAGTTGTTGCATTGCATGAAAACGACAGAAAGATAACAGGATTAAAAATGAATGTTTCTAAGACAAAATTGATGATTTCAGTCGACAACCTCACGATAATGTTTCTCTACAGATAGATCAACACAACATTGAATTACTCAGTCTAAATATTTTGGATGCTACATTACAGACCAACTAGGCCCAAGTAAAGAGGTCAAGTGCAGAATGTTCGCACAACGCAACGTTTAGAAAAATGAAGTCCTTCTTTTGTGACCACGGCTTAAACATTAAATTACGTCAAAGAATGATCAAAGTTTATATTTGGTCGGTGTTGTTACATAGCACCAGCTGAAAGCTGATACGATCAATCGCCCAGAGGCGTTTGAGATGCGATTGTATAGAAAAATGCTCCGAATACCCTGGACAGCAAAGTAGATCAACGAAGCTGTGTTTAATAGAGCAAATGCCATTCGTGTGTTATGAAGAACTATTATAATAAAACATATTTCATACCTAGGGCATGTTCTTCGAGGAAACCGGTACGGAATCCTTCAGGAAATCATGAAATGTAAAATCGTAGCAGAAGAAATGAAAGGCAACAGAGGAATTGGAAGAAGGTGTCAAGACTCAAAAACATTCGTGATTGTATAGAAATTCGTATCTATTTCGATTAGCTGAAAACCGGGAATAATAATTCACCAATGTATTTGCCAACGTTAAGAGGACCTTATTTGGCATCGAAAGAAGAAGATACCTACATCGTGAGTTTATTTTTAAAAAAAGTTAAAATTAAAGAATATATAAGAAGACCAATAATGGATGAAGCCAAAAATGTATGTAACGATGAGGCCAAGTAAGAAAAACAAAAAAAATTGTAAGATTAGCAGTAAAAGTTTATTATTGCGAGTTATAAGTTCTTAGTTTATTTATTATTACCGCAAATGCCATAAAAACAATAACAAAGTTATTTTACCGACTTTACGCAATTTTTCGCTACATAATTGTTATTTTTAGGTAAACATGGTCACTTGGGAGTTACCGTAACATTTAGGTAGGAGGTGGGAGTACAGAAAAACGTTACGGTCCATTACGTGGGGAAGGGCAGTCAAAAATCTTCAAAAACTTCGTTACGTTATACTTGAACGTCTCCGTATTACGTTAAATAACTTCCTGTATGCTCACTTTCTATTGATCCTGTCGTTTTCACCAATGTATATGTGCCCTAACTTAAAAATTCACCAAAAAAATTTATCTTGGTGTCTTTAATAATTGTATATATACCCTTAACAATAACCCCAATGTTAAAAAGGATCGATGCTGAAACCAATAAATTTGTTAAAAAGAGGACACAATATCATCATCATCATTACCATCATCACCAATGGTATTGCAGGCTCTTCGTAAGTCTTTGCCGTGGTTAACATTGTCTTGTTGTCTTACACCCAGTTTCTCCTCATTATTTCTTGTTTTGAAATGACCATGAATTTCTTTTCCTTCTTGAGAAGATATCCTTAACTTTTAATGTTTCCTTCTAAGCTTTGTCTGGTTTGATTTTCGAATAAATTTTTTGCATTACATATTCTAATGTCATGTTAAACAACAATGGGGACAGCGGATCTCCGTGTGTCAGTCCAAAATTTACGCAGAAGGTATTTAATGTTTTCCCTCCTATTTTAACTTGTGCAAAGGAGTAACATACACACATTCGTATTACCGCAGCTAGTTTCTTAGGCATGACCAGCTCAACCATTGCGTTTCACAGTTTTAAATGACTAGTTGAATCATAGGCCTCTTTACTCATAAAATATCCGGTTCTTAAGCTATTTTCTTGTGGGATCTTAATGCAATTACTATTTTTGTTGAGAATAAGACAAAATTTAGGTTTAAAATACATTTATTTTTAACGTTTAGATTTCCACTTCGTAAACCGTTCTAAAAATACAAAACGTACGCAGTCGCTTTTTTAGTATTTTTTAATTTTTTTGTTTTTTGGTGGCTAGTCGTGGTGGTGGACCTAATTCTGGCTTTTCTGCCATTTTATCTATCACTCGCACTTGTTGCAGTTCTCTAAATAGAAAGCGGTACTTATTGCCTCCAATGAAGAAGACCTGCAACGACTTATAAATAGGGTCACCGAAGCATATGATGAATATGGGCTACAACTTAATACTTCTAAGACAAAATTTATGGTTGTCAGCAAAACGGAGTTACAACCAACGAACATAAGAGCGTATGGAATAGAGTTAGAAAGAGTCCACAATATTACCTACTTGGGTGCAAACGTTAACGATAACTGGGATATAAATAAAGAAATAAGAATACGCATTGGAAAAGCCAGAGCCGCCTTCTATAAATTAAAGAAAATTCTAATTAATAGAGATATTACGTTAAATCTTAAAATCAGATTAATACGCTGCTATATATTCTCCACATTGCTGTATGGTATGGAGAGCTGGACCCTTACAGAGACATTAATGAAAAGATTAGAGGCCTTTGAGATGTGGATTTATCGACGAGTATTGCGGATAAGTTGGGTTGATCGAATAAGAAATGAAATAGTTTTACATCGAATGAAAAAAAGCACAGAAATAATAAAAACGATAAAAATTCGGAAGTTACAATATTTCGGTCATGTAATGAGACATCCAGAGAGGTATAACCTTCTACACCTCATAATACAGGGTAAGATCGACGGAAGGAGAGGCCCAGGCCGACGAAGAACATCCTGGCTACGAAATCTCCGAGAATGGTATCAAGAAACCACCTTTAATTTATTTAGAGCCGCCGTGAATAAGGTTATTATTGCCAATATGATCGCCAACGTTCGATAATCGGACAGGGCACTGAAAGAAGCAGAAGAAAATAGAAAGCGTTTAGCGACGTATCTGGTTACATTTGCCTCGTCTTTTTGCTGTTTGCTTTTTCTACCTTATTGCTGCTCTTGCTGTTGCTGTTTTCTGAATGGTGATATCCACGTGTGGAGTAAATGTTCTGTGGAGTGAAGAAGATATTTCGCTTCTATTTTCCATTCGATGTGATTATCTTGCACTAACAGCTGTTCCTCTGGAGTTTCTCTTTTCTTTTTGAATATGTCTTCTCGGAATTTATTGCTATTTTCCATTGAATACACCATTCTTCAATGTTATCCAATGCTGTCTGCATATTTTTGACCGCTACTTCTAAGTTTCTGTGGCCACAATCGCTGTGTTGGCTGACTAGCGTTTCTGGTGTATATTGTGTACAGTAGGGGTGACAGGACTGCTCCTTCTGGTACTCTATCCTCTAGTGCTCTGTGTTCGAATAGTAGTTATCCTATTCGAAACCTGAAGCTTAGGTTGCTCAAGTACGAAGATTTCAGTCTCGTCATGGCGTCACTGTATCCGTAGCTCTCATTTTGTATATTAGGCTTACTTTCAGAAATTCTGCTTCTCTATACTGTTTTGGCTCGTCAGAAATTAACATGGGGCTTCACCGTTTCTGTCGTAAATGTAGTCCATAGGTAACATTTGCCCTTTATCCCAGCAGTGAACGTAAGTATCAATACGATCCCGACTTAGCATGTTGAAAAGGTAACCAGTAAAGAGCCTACTCCTCTATCACTCATGTTCAAAAAACTGCCTGTCCTGCAGCTTGAAATTAGACGTTTATGCCGTACTCCATCCAGCGGTTATGTGAATCACAATTTTTTTGAGACATTCCGAAGAGGAAATCGAAACGTCAAAACAAACGTATTTTAAACTATAATTGTGGTAATTACTTATAAACATAGTAAATAGTAAACATAACTTACAAATTTTTGTTTAAATCATATCTTCTTTTTTTTTTTCAGGTGAGTAACTTTACTAAATACTGTAGTAAGTAGCGCTTCAAGCAGAGGTAAGTATACTTAATTTTATTAAACGTATAACTAGACCAGCGAAAGTGAAAGTACCTAAATAGTATTTTTGAATTTGAATAAATAGATGATGTTTTGAGCTTTCTGTTTATTTTAAGGTCTCAGTCATTTTTCTGATCCAAAGTTCATTCAGTAATCGTAATACATCATCCAATTATTTCTTTTATTGTAAGTAATGGATGAAATGTTGTGACGATAATTTCTTTCTAGTAATTAATCACACATAACAAAAATCAAATACAGCATAACCATCAAGAACTTTAATACAAATTAATAACAATAACAATACAATAACCAAATAATTTCATGGGTTAACCAACCTAGCCAAGCTCGACGAAATAATGAAAAATTCATCATTTCACCAAACTCAGCAAATGGGCACAATACTTAATTTACTTAATAATAGTATTTAGAACGCTTATGTACTTCACCAAAGGGACGAAGAACTCAAAACATACATGTATAATCAAAGCATTGATATAATAATGATATCTAACACACGCTTCACAGAAAAACACTATATGCGGATTCCTAATTATAAGTTGTATCATACAAAATATCTATGTGGTGAAGCACTTGAAGGATAATTATAATTATATGTTATTCCATTAAACATTCTGGAAGGGAGAAATAAACCAAGGACTACTTACAATCATTGAGTCTACCAATTGAGGAAGGGCATGAGCCAATAACAATATCTGCCATATTCTGCCTACCTAAAAGTGCCAATAAAAATAACAATTCTACAAATATTTGAACACTCTAGGAAGTAAATTAAAAGCCGCTGAAGATTATAATTCAAATCACCCTAAGGCTCCAGCCTAACAAAGACTAATTAGTTAAAGGAATTCAAGAAAAGAATCTATAACAAATCATTATTGGCGAACCAATCTACTAACTGTTTGATGGAAACAAAATATCTGATACCATAGATTCCTGCATCACGAAAGGCATTGATACCAAAAAGTATACCTATCTAGAACACCTATCTCCAATCGAAGCTACAGATTATTCATTTTGAAAAGTCAGAAGAAAACTCAGCCTGCATAACATAACCCACCCATTAAAGTCGGTGCCAATAACTGAGCTAGGAATGATATAGACCTTCAAAACGTATTTATGCCATATCCTTCTACACCCTCCACATAGGAAGAAACAGAATACACCAAACTCCTAAGAGCACCGTTTCAAATGGACCTGCTTCACACGAAATTTACTGCAAACCAAGTAAAATAAACAATAATGAAAAAAATCAATTTAAAAAAGTTCTCGGTTTTGACTTAATCTCTGACAAAATTTTTAAAGAAGTCTCGAATAAATGTATAAAACTAATAACTTTTATATTCAAAGTAAATCAGCATTTAATTTCTTAGTACCGGGAAGGTGGCACAAATTCTAATGATTCTTAAACCCGGAAAATACCAAAAAATATCTTCCTATCGGCCTATAGGTAAAAAGGCTAAAAATGACAATAGATTTCAGGGCATCAATTTGGTTTCCGTGATAAGTACAGAACTATAGAACGAGTGCATCGACTGGATAACAAAATAAACAAAGATTTAAACAATTGATATAAGGTTGAATGCTCCAGTAAGTGAACTTTGAAAAATAAGGCTATTATTGAGTACAAGTTTAATTAAATCTTGCCCAAGTACTTTCGCTTAAAATAGCATCTTCAGGGCATCTGAAATAAGCCAAGAAAACTCTTTTTTTATGAAGGAAATTAGTTAACTTCGATCAAAAACTTGAAGTTAATGGATGAAAAAAGTTTTTTGTGATTAACGTTTTAGACTTACTTCGTCAAATGTGATCTATCCAGTAAGCGTAAAATGTGAAAAACATGAATAATAACATAAAATTGTACAAAACACTACACTAAAACAAGGACAAACAATTTAAAATTACTTAAAAGATTATTCGCACTACATTCTTTGTCAGTATAAGGAGGGAGAATGATCTAAGTGGAAATGATAAGGTGACATGTGACATATGACAGCTTTCTTCTGTTTTTAATGACTGTGGTTAGGCCACCTAACTGTAGGGGTAGCACACATGTCGGCTTTTCTCCCTATTTGACTTTACTGACTCTATAGAAGTTACTCTAGCTTTACTTCGGGACTCATGTCCCTAAAAAAGAGCGTGTGTTCCAGACAGAGAGCCATCGGTCTAGACCGACAGCTCTCTGTCTGGAAAAGAATGTGTGTGCTCGTTCACTCAGTCGCCGATTTGACAAAATAAAAATTTTGTTCTCCTCGCCGGCTGGGTGTTCGAGAAGTGAGTCCTGGCCACCGAGCCCATGCTTGCCGCACATGACCTCGATGCTCAGAGTCCGCGTTTGATCAATATTTGATCTGCCTGAAGGGCCTGTGCCTGCTGGCTGGTATAGAGTGCCTGACGGGCCTTTTATACATTCTTATTTGTGTTATGTAAATTTTTGTGTTGTAACGGGTGTTCTTGTTTTTAAATCTTTAAATCTTTTTTTAAGTTAAAAATAATCGTAATTACATAATCTAAATAATATAATAAAAAAGTACAATTCCTTCATAGATTTTAATACAATTATATATAACTTTGAGAAAAAAGTACTTAAATGCAATTAAAATTAACGAAAAAAAATTGCTGTAATTGTAAATTACTTTTTAAGTATGAATTACCCAGCTCTGTTCATTTGGTGCTTTTCTGTTGTTGTTCTTCAACAATTTTATTTTGGACGCTCTTTACTTTTCAAATGATTTATATCGACTGACATTTCTCTAACCCTTCGACATTTCGCCAGGCGACGAAAATGTGCATTTGCCTCAACTGATTCGCAATCATCAAGTTCCGGTCAATTACCTTGCAAACTGTAGAGATTATGCTCGGTTAATAATACATTTTATGGTGATTTAATTCGACCAAAATGGCACCATAAAATACTTTTATGACGATCTTGACACAAGAGGTTCGAGAATTTATAAATGCGGTTTAAAAAATATTAAATATGGAGTTTTACTTTATACAGGCAATGTTAAATTATGTATCAAATCGTATGGATTCCACCTTATTCGGATTCAAAAATCGGCGTCACGAATTTGTTCAGATGCATAAAAAACTATACTAGTTAGTGTCTTATGTAGAATATTTTAAAAAACTTGTTGTTTCTTATACATAAATAACCAAACATTTTCATCTTTTACGCACACAAACTTATGAAGACAAACTTTATTTAATTTACCTAGTATAACCCCTATAAATTCTAGTTTCTTACATTATTTGTAACATGCATGGGGTATTGGTTATAATATTTAGAGCTTTGCTCTGGAATCTTTGTAGGATTTCAAAGATTAGGTTAGGTTAGGTTACACCAAAATTGAATGTCATATGCTCATATTGGTTTCATTGTCCTCATATATTAAGATCTTTGTTAGATTTAATTCGTTAGTATAGTTTGAATTCCCAATTGCTTTCAATTTGTGAATTTAGGTGAGTTTCATGATAATTTTCTCTTAATATACAGTATGATGGAAATGAAAGGAATAAATTCGTTATTTCGTAAACCGGAGACTTTAAGGAAAAATCCTGAAACCCGTCGATTTTTATTTTTAAATAAGCTATTCGTAAGAATACATTTTTATTTTTGACGTCATCTATGTGAGCGTGATGACGTCATTGCTAAAATTTTTGAATAGAAAGGGGGGTATTGTAATGCATCATTTGAAAGGTCTTTTAAATACCTATACAGCTATATCAATATGTCTAAGTAATTAAAGTTTGCAATTGTTTAAAAAAATAATTAAATTTTTATTATTACAATAAATATTTATTAAGTATTATTCAATAAATACAACGAAACCTAAATTAAGTGCTCAAATTGTTTACCTTCAGCTACAATACAATGAGAAAGGCGTGCCGCGAACTCTTCTCTAACATTCTCTAAAACTTCCGGAGTTATTTGAACAACCTCATTACGTATTCTTTCTTTCAGTTCATTAATATTTTGTGATTTATTTTGATACAAAATACTTTACTTTTTAAATATCCCCATAAAAAGAAATCAAGAGAAGTCAAGTCAGGTGACCTAGGCGGCCATTCTACTGTTCCTCTTCGACTTATCCACCAATTTGGAAAGACGTTGTTTAAGTAGTTGCGTACCAAGACAGCATAATGTGAAGGCGCACCATCTTGCTGTTGCCATAAATCATTTCTGTTTGGGTTCAATTCTAGAAGCAAGAAATTCTAAATATCGAGAACCTGTTAAGTTTTCTTTGAAAACGTATGGTCCAATAATCCTATTATCTATTATTCCCACCCAAACATTAATTTTCTCTGGGTATTGAGTACGGTACTCTTGCATCCAGTGTGGATTTTCCGTAGCCCAGTACCGATAAGTTTGACGATTGACCGTTTAGTAGAAATGTAGCTTCATCAGAGAAAATAATATTTTTTAAAAACATCGGATCTCTGTTATATCGTTCCATCATATTGTCACAAAATTCAATTCGTCTATCAAAATCATCTTCCATAAGTTCTTGTACTAAACTTACTTTGTAGGGATGCCACTTCTCCTTCTTTAGCTGTTTAAGAACTGTTGAATGGTCCATGTCATCTAATGCTACTTGCCGTGAACTGTTATTATCTTGAAAAGCTAACAAAACGTCTACTTGTTGGTTTTCAAATATTGGTTTTCTACTACCTTTAGGAAGGTCTTTAACATGACCCGTTTCTCTAAATTTTTTTTCAATTTTGCTTACAGTGGATTGTGAAATTGGTTCTCGACGGAGGTATTTATTATTAAATAACGCACATTAAATAACCAATCATTATGAGAATTTCAATTCTTTGCGTTTCACTTAGCTTCATGTTCAAAAACTTTTTGAATACGTTAACTACAATAATACTATTAATCACTTGACAGAAAGATAATTATTAAGTTTGAATGTCCAACTATCAATGTTCATATTGATAAGGTAACTAGTTTTTTTAAAAAGGTAAAAAGTATATAAAAAAGACATTTAATTAACAGTGATGGCCTTTATAAAATTTATTTTTGGGTGTCAATAATACATCATATCAATACCTAATAAATATTTATTGTAATAATAAATGTTTAATAATTTTTTTAAACAATTACAAACATTAAATACTCAGACATATTGATATGGCTGAATAAGTATTTAAAAGACCTTTCAAATGATGTATTACAATATCCCCCTTTCTATTTAAAAATTTTAGCAATGACATCATCACGCTCACATAGATGACGTCAAAAATAAAAATGTATTCTTACGAATAGCTTATTTAAAAATAAAAATCGACGGGTTTCAGGATTTTTCCTTAAAGTCTCCGGTTTACGAAATAACGAATTTATTCCTTTCATTTCCACCATACTGTATAAACATAAATAAACAATTTCTCTTATAGTAATTGTTTGAACGTTTAGTAAAATTTCTTCTTAGTTTGAAAGTCACATGGACTGATTTTGCTCCGTTACCTCAAATTTTTCACTTATTTAACTTTTTTGGACTTTATTTGAGCTAACTGTATACCACCCACAAACCTGGGGTCTTCTTATAATAAACACGGAAACAAAAATGCTGCGAGGAATTGAAATCGTGTTCAAGTGGACAAAAGTCTTTGTAGCTTGGAGATTTATACAAAATATAAGAAAGATGAGCACAAATACAACAAACCTACAATATTCCATTAATCATAATTATTTAAAAGTCATTACGCAAGAGAAGTATAAGAGAAAAACTAGTATAATTCTTCGCAAGATTGTGGGCCTACAACAAAACTTCAGGTAAAACAAAATATTAATCAATTTTTTAATAAATTAAGGAAGGTACCGCATGCATTACAACCGGAAGTAAAAAAGGGAGACACAAAAGTTGCAAAATGAAGGTGTATTTAAAAAGGTAAATATAGAATTTTTCATATAAAAACGTCATTCAAGATTTACGACGTCAGAACCTCACATCGTTGCCAAAACATCAGAATAGTTAGTAAGTGAGGAATTTTTAAAATGTCAACTATTTGTCAAACTGTTACATTAACAGTAAATCCGAAACTAAGTCCGATAATTTTTAAATCTTGTAACGATTATTTTTGCCTACCTCATAGGGTATTACTTAAAGGGGTTGAAAATTGGGGACAGAAATTATTGGGGTGGAGATAGGGCAGGCAAAACAAATCGAAACTTTTGCGAACGGCTACTCAGGGTTTATTTGGAGAACTGGGTCGTGGACAAGTGAATAAAACAAAGGATTTGGATTGGGGCAACTACAAAATTGAAACAAAGTGGTACCTACATGAGTCTTCTGGACAAACAAAACAGAAGAAGGTACTCAAGCTATTTAAAATAAAGACGCCGCTTTGAAGAATCTTCCTGCTGGATGAAAGAAAATACTCTTCCTTCCTAAAAAATATAAAAAGGGGTTAGAAACTTTTTTAAAATAAATAAACAAAATGGGTTAGGGAAAAATTAATTATTTGTTGCTGTCTCATCACAAACAGTTACAAATATAAATGGTAATAAAAAATAACAAAAAACAAACTTACTATATTCTATCAGTTTACAAGTTCTTGAGGTTGGAGATACTACAAAACCTACAATTGTTAATAAGCGACAATTTGTAGCAGAAATAAATTATTGCAAGTTTAAAAACATCTTTTTAAGTGAAACTATGCATAGAGGTTAACATTTTTCTAAAACAACAAAGTAAAAAAAGATCTGTTATGATTAGGTATTTACCAAATGTCAAAAAAAATAAAGCTAGCTGTCAGATGTCAATAATAAATTTTAAAACTGAGAACAATTAATATGACAACTAAGCTACACCCTAACATCTATAATTTTAACTATTATAATTTGTTGAACTGTTATGAAAGCAATTATTATTAGAAAATGTTTATTTTTCCTTTAAAAATCAACACAAAAGAGTTACCTGGATTTCACTAAAATTTCTTTAAAATTTCTGGGGTTAGGAACTGGACTTACACTCTCTACAACACGAACAAATTTATCTCCAAACTACGAAAAATGAGGCTGGAAGTTGGGTACTGGACGTAAACTTTAAAACTCTGCTTCTTCAAAAACTGGAACACGTGTGAGTACCTTTCAAATTTATGGGAAACGCCGCAAATCTCTTAGATACAAATATTTTAGGTGAGAGACGACATAAAACGAAAAGAGTGATTACTCCTATCAGAACTGACACATTGCATTGAGTATAAATCACACACTAAACACACTGCGCCTGTTCTCAATGACTTCTCTTCCAAACCTCCTTTACTTCACAATAAGAAATATGCAACTTCCTTTTCAAGTGCTTACTAACTAATTCCCGATAAAAAACGAATAACGAAAAAACATTTAGGAATTTGAAGAAAATTCGGACCAACACGGACACCAACTGCCTTTGACAGTGGCTCCAAGGAGAGTGATTTAATTCTATTTTCAGCCAAATATATACCAAAGAATTTAAAAATGCTACAATCTAAATAAATTATGGATTGGTTTAGTTCTATTTCTATTGTAAATTCAATATGATAAAAATTGGTCAAGTTGCCTTTAAGTTCCTGGAAAAAGATACCAGAAATCTCTGTCTCTAGATGATCCATAAAATTATCTGCTAGCAATGGGCTTAGAGGATTACCCATTATTTATAAGTCCTGCACTGTTATTTGTATATATTTGATTATAAAATCAAAGTAGTACTGGTTTGTGCAAATTTCAAGAAGATGTAAAATTTCAGATGTAATGATTGGATTTGTAATATTATAAACTAAAAGGTTTTTGACTAGAACAAACTTACGGTTTCAATATTATGTTTATTTAAAAATTCTATTGTTTTGTTATTATATTATATTTTATCTATAGCAATAGTAGTGTTATCTTTGTGTGCTTTTGTAAACACTATGTTGTTTTCCATTGATTTATTTTTAATTGAAATGGCTGTTTGATTTTCTTCGTAACAGGACTTTTTAGTTTCATTATACTTGATTATACACATCTGTAATAGATTTTGTAATGATACGTTTTTCGATACTGTTGGCAGATTTGTTTACTGCTACTTGACATTCTACCTAAATATTCTTAAGTTTTCTGATTATTATGTTGAGGCAAGTTGTGTTTATCCATTCTCTAAAAGTTAAATCTCTCTATTACTGAATTTAGTATCTGTTAAATTTATAAATTTATTGAAAAAATTATTGTTCGAAAAACTGCATTTTATTAGAATGATTTATATAATTTGATAGTTTACGAATTATTATCATTTAAACAATTAAATTGTTTATAACAAATTCCTGTTTACAAGAACTTCCGACTCAAAAGCAAGTTTAAAATTCGAATTTAGCGGGCCAAAATACATTGGTTTTCTAATAAAAAACGTAAAAAAATAAAATACAAAATCGACCTGTCCGAGGTTTACATTCGAAAAAAATCAACTCATAAAATAAAGAGAGTTTCTACATTTAATAAACGCGCTATACAAACCAATGTTAACAATTAGATGACATGTACTATTTTATACAAACCCAATACTAACAAAGCAGTCTGTAACATATAATATTAATAAGATTATAACTTTTATTTTGTTACTCAATATAGGTTTGAGCCATTAAGTCTATTACCGAAATAGGAGGATAAAATTTAATTTCACGATTCCCCATGTTTTCGTTATTAGATATATAGTATCTATGCGCTATAGATTTTATCGCTATTAATGTTTCATTTAGTTAATTTGATTGACGTCAAGGTTAGCACATAATTTTCATTATGCATTACGCGGTATATGCTGTTTATATCTCTCCAGCTTAATTACTAGTCGGTTGATGTCAGTTGATGTTTAAATACTTAACCGGGCCAATATTGTTTGCCGTAATATATTCAGGACAATAATGTAATTAAATATTTTACACATTAAGGTAGCAATATTGCATCGTTAGTGAGGGATAACGTGTTTTTTACTTTATATGTGTCAATTTCCAAAGGCTTTAGCGGAAAAAGATGGTAAAATCTGCACTTGGCTGAATTCTTGTTAGATATAGGCTCTTTCCAAATCGATGGAAAAAGCCCACGTTATCATTATTTTGAAGCCAGGACAGAATACCATGTTTCCGCAAAACTAGAGGCCGATAAGCTGCCAGCAGTCAGCAAGATCGTAGAAAGAATAATACTAAGCAGACTAAAAGCTGCAACACACGAAATAAGACTAATCCCAGAAGCTCAGTTCGAATTACAAATACTTAGACTGATAGAATACATAACAGTTGGATTTAACGTCAAACAGTACACAGGGATAAAGTTCGTCACGATCACTTAATGAAACTGCTAGTAGAAAAAAACTTGGATAAAAGGGACATTAGAATTATCTCTAAGATTTACTATAACCAGAAAGCAAATATCCGAATAGAGCAAGAGACAACGGAGGAAATCGAGATCAAGAAAGGCGTAAGACAGGGTTGTATACTCTCACCGACCTTATTCAATCTATACTCCGAAGACAATATAAACACAGCAAATTAACAAAATAGTAGAATGCAGTGAAGAACACGGATTATTACTTAACATAAGCAAAACAAAAATAATGATAATATCTAAATCACCACAAAACGTCCCTGACATAACCGTGCATGATCAAAGAATCGAACGTGTAAGAAGATATAATTACTTGGGAACTGTTATCAACAAAAATAATGATTGCTCTGAAGAAATCAGAACCAGAATAGAGAAAGCTAGAGCCACATTTACTAAATTGAAAAAGGTGTTCTGCGGAAGAGATCTAAGTCTAAAACTTAAAATTCGCCTTTTGAGATGTTACGTTATGTCAGTTCTCCTCTACGGGATGGAAACATGGACATTGAAAAAGATCGATACCAAAAAGATAGAAGCATTTGAGTTGTGGATGTATCGTAGAATATTAAGAATACCCTGGACAGAGAAAGTAACAAATGTGGAGGTTTTGCGGAGAGTGCGGAAAGAGAAAGAGCTGATACTTGCTGTTAAAAAGCGCAAACTACAATATTTGGGACATGTTATGAGGGGAGATAAATACCAGTTGCTGCAATTGATTATACAGGGAAAGATAATGGGAAAGAGATCTATAGGAAGAAGAAGGCATTCATGGTTGAAAAACTTGAGAGAATGGTACAATTGCACCAATTACCAAATGTTTAGATCTGCAGCATCAAAAATACGCATAGCTTTGATGATAGCCAAACTTCGGAACGAAGACGGCACTTGAAGAAGAAGTACACAGGAGAAGCGTTCCTGGATGTAAGTTATCCCTGCGACAGAATCTGGCATAAAGGCCTAATATACAAAATAAGAGGCTACGGATATAGTGAGGCCATGACGATACTGATCTCTTCGTACTTTAAACAATCGAAGCTTCAGGGTTTAAATAGGACAAGTACTATCCGAACACAGAGCTTCGGAGGCTGGAGTGCCATCGGGAGCAGTCCTGTCATCCCTTCTGTACACAAAATACACCGCAGATGCCCCAAAAATACCAGAAACACTACTCAGCCTTTATTCAGACGACACAGCGATTGTGGCCAAACCCATAAATTTGGAAGCAGCGGTAGGCAATCTACAGACAGCACTGGATAATATTGAAGAATGGTGTATCCAATGGAAAATAGCCATAAATTCAGAGAAATCACAAGCAATCATATTTAAAAAGAAAAGAGAAACACCAGAGGAACAGCTGTTAGTGCAAGATAATCCCATCGAATGGAAAAGATAAACGAAATACCTATGAGTCATTACGGACCAAAGCTTTGCATTCACGCCACACGTAAATACAATTATTCAGAAAACAGTAAGAGCTAGAGCAGCAGTAATAGGACTCGCAGGTAGAAAAAGCAAACTGCGCATGAAAACATGAGACTGATAAACAACATCATACTTCCAATAATCACATATGCATCTGTCGCATGGGGACACATAAGCAATTCAAATAAAAAAAAATACAAGCAGACCACAATAACTTCCTCAGACAAGCGGCAACTGTTCCTAGATACGTCGCTGAATGCTTTCTGTATAGAGAACTGCAACAACTAAGGGTGATAAATAAAATGGCAGGGAAAGTCAGAATTAGAGAATCACCCAAGCCCAAGAATCACAAATCCTGGCAGATAAAGTCTAGATAATTCGTAGCTCTACCAACAGAAACAGCCCCAGCACGCAGCACTGGCAATTTTAATAATTGATTTTTATTTTTAGGACAACCTTCAAAAAAAATAAATAGATATACAGATTGAACGAAATAAATTCGGAACATAGGAATATAATGTATTTCGGCTCAATTCTGCTGTAGCTGGTTGGCCAACAAAAGATTGTCAAATAATTATATTGTAAAAATCCCATACTTCAGCGGGCTGCTGGATTCTGAACTCATAAAAATTGAAAGCTACACATAAATCTACGATTTTGTTATGCTGTCAAACCAGTTATAGTCCAGGAAATGTAGCATTTCACCTCGCAATTTTTTCGTGCGGCGTGGATTGACTTCAAATTTAACAGAAGGTAGGTAATAGCCTAAGAATCAAAATCTATATCGAACCAAAATGCGCCAAAGCCTAGGGGGTGATTGCCACCCCATCTCCGGGGTGAAATTTTTTTTTACGTTTGAACTACAGGTTTCAATTAAAAAAGTGATTCTAAACAAAAAATGTGCTATACATTTTTTTTATAAAATGATATTTTTCAAGTTATTCGCGATTGAAAGTAACAACTTTTAGACGAAAAAATCCACGTTTTTAATCGATTTTTCGCGAATAACTCGAAAATGGTGCATTTTATCAAAAAAATTGTAGAGAATAAATTTGTAGCTTTTAAAAAGACAAATACAATTACAAATACAATATCAATGTTTAGCGGTTTTCTTCAAATGCCAAATTTGAAAGATTTAAAGTCAAATATCGGGAAAATGATGTATTTTTGGAAGAAAACTTACAAAACCTTTTTTAAAGAGCATAAATAGGCCTATCATAAAAAAATTAGGTCAATACCTCATTTTTTGCGAAAGAATCGAGGAAAACAACACCCTAACCACCCCCATAATTAAAATCGATCTTTACCCTTCTGCAATTCCCTTTGTAGATGCATTGTTAATACGTCCAAAAAGTTTGACCCATTTAAAATGCTTAGTTTTAGAAAAATTACAGCTTAAAGCGAGAAACGATTCACAATTTCATATTTTCTACCCTTCTTTTTTTAAATATGCCCGAAAATACTGAATATATGAAAAAAATAAAAATTACCAAATTGTAGCATTTTTAATGACTAAAATTATCCTTTATTTAGATTTGTTGTACAATGAATATTTGGCGAGATATAGCCGTTTAAAGCATCGATTTACCATCAAGCACCATCTTTTTCGAGCCCTTTAAACTCACCCCATTTAAAAACCAAGGGTTCCAAAAGGATTTAATTCACAGATCCTTGTAGCTATTAAAAACCTCTACAAATCGTTTTTGAAGAAACACTCTATCGTTAAAAATTAAAGGAAATACGTTAAAAAAATCAGTTAATTTTTTTCCGGAAAATTTCATTAGTATAGTACAGTACATTTCGGAGCATAATAATCTACAAAACCGGTATATTAGCTAGTGGGGCGTTATACATTCGAAATTTAAGCGTTCTTATTTTGAAATCCCATACAACAGAATAAAACATCTGCTCATATGTCTATGGCTTGGCAATGAAAATATCAGAGCAACAGATTGGTATTCCAAAGATGGTTTGTTATTGCATGAACAAACGCATGAACAAACAACCTGCACCCGATAAATTTTTGAAAATTATTTTTTGCCGATGCAAAAAAGGATGCGGCGTTTCATATGGGTGCAGAAAAGTTGGTTTATACTGTAACTCTACTTGTTATGGGTGCTCAGGTGAAGGGTGCAATAACAGTCCACCAATAATTGAAGAAGATGAGGATGACATATATCACGATGAAGATGTAATTGATGACGAATAAAATTAATATTATAATTGTTTTACCTATAAATGTAAATATTTTCAACTATTTATGTAAATGTATAAGAATATATGGTGCCTTTTTATGTTGATAATTTTTTTTGTATTTAATTCTACTTTTTTCAATTTATATCTTATAAATTAGTTTATTAAAACTGCAATGTTGTAAAGGGTGATTTTCAACAGTTGAAAAGTTGCAAAATTTTGGCAAAAAATTGTTTTCACCTATAGCACTCATAACAATTGATTTTTAAGGGTTAAAAATGTAGGAATTTGTATTTTAAAGTATAAAAAACTCACTATTTAACTAATCCAAACCAAATTTCACTCATCTTAAGATTTGTAATATTATTTTACAATTTTTGAAAATTAGGGGTAGTCTTCACCCCTAAGAACAATCAGGGTTCATCGGCATGACATAAACTATAAAGCAGAGGGTGAGTTGAGCTTAATTCCAAATTTTTATGCAAATCGTTCCAAGGCGAAATCATTTTCTTCGCATTACTAATTTTTTTATATTAATCTCTAATAAGGGTCGCTTTTTAAGGGTTGAAATATGATGGAACTTTTTTCAAAAGCACGAAACTATCATTATTTAATTAATTCAAACCAAATTTTACCCATATTCAGGTTTAATATGTCATTTTAAAATTTTTGACAATTAGGGGTAGTTTTCACCCCTAAGAACAATCAGGGTTCGTCGGCATGACATAAACTATAAAGCAGCGGGTGAATTGAGCTTAAATCCAAATTTTTATCCAAATCGATGCAAGGCGAAATCATTTTTTTAGAATTAGTAATTTTTTACATTAATCTCTAACAAGGGTGGCTTTTTAAGGGTTGAAATATGATGGAACTCTATTCAAAAGTATAAAATAATCATTATTTAACTAATTCAAACCAAATCTTACCCATATTCACGTTTAATATGTTATTTTATAATTTTTAACAATTAGGGGTAGTTTTCACCCCTAAAACCCTTCAGCGCACTTCGGTTCGATATATATTTTGATCCTTGGGCTATTACCTACCTTCTGCTAAAATTTCAACTGGATACATGCAGGACGAAAAAATTGCGAGGTTTTAACTTTTTTCGAACTTCATTTCCTGAACTATTTTCGCCTCCTTAGACAAACCCGTCTTACGCAAACAACTTTGTTGCGAGACAGATAGTTGAACGATATTTTATACAATGTCTATACCCAGGTATGGATTTATTTTTGTCCAAGTTTTATATTGGTCCACTATTTCAAATGCAGTTCAAACAGACATGTATTAAATTGTATGTTCCGTTTTAATTTGGTTCAATCTGTATAAAGGCTTCGACCACCAAAAATATTTAAAAAAATAATAACAAAAAGACGGCAGCCATCCAAAAAAATTAACAAACCCCAAAGCCTGAGCACGAAGGGCCCTAAACCTCGGATACCGAGTTGCCGAACTGGGCGTAGCCTGGAACGGAGACTCGAGGTCCAAGTAAGCAATTTCAGTTCGATGATACGTCACTAGAGAAAGCAGGCAACGAGCGCTTCACGCTAGAGTCAGAGTCTTTAAGGGGAAAGAGATGGTCTGTAGTATTGGAGCGCGGTGGAGTGGGTCATAATAACACGAATCAATACACTTCGCTCCAATGACTTCTAACATCCGAATATAATTATTTAGGGAGAGCGCCCATCAAACTGGTATGGCAAGTGTCTAGCATGTTACTTAAAATGTAACCAATGCAAACGAATGATTCAGCGCACACCGAAATGACAGTGACAGTGGACAGTGGCATCATGCAGCTTGATATGCCACGTCGGTAAAAATAGAGTTTGTTTGAATAAATTTTCAATGAATGTATTATATACTCTTCATGTTCAGATTCTAGTTGATCTGGGGAAATCTGTATTAGTTTAGCATATCCAATTGTAATCTTTTGACCGTATAATTTCTCGTTTTTACGTATAAAACTAAGCTAAGCAATTTTGACGATCTCCAAGTTCATAGCTGCTTCCCGCAGAGACATCGTTTGGGCTTTGCCGACTTTCCTTAATCCGTCTTGCTCGTATAGTTCCGCACCATATTTCTGCATAAAAAGAACCAGATATTAGCTTGTATCAATGTGCCTCGGCCTCTTATAATTATTTGCTCCCCATTGAATATTTGTGCCTTAAATTAAACTAACCTCTAAACCAAGAAGACTGAAAAATTGAAATTTTCAGAAAACACTCACCTTGTGATACTATGTATGTGTATCACCTTGTGGTACTATGAATTGTACCAACAGTGATTTTCCTAGAAGATATCTTCTTGCTGGTATATTTACTCAAATTTAACACTCAAAAATTACTTTGCACTGATGAAAAGAAACATTCAATTACAAAAACCGCCTAGAGTGTTCCGTTAACAGTAGGACTTCGTAAGGCAATGCGTCGCAGTAAACAGAAGCTGGTACTTACTCATTTTCTGTCTAGGCATTCGTGTCGGACCACTGTCCCTACTGTATTAACTTACCCACGTATCAACTTGCCTCGCTCTTCCCTACCTTTTTTTGACAGAATTTAAGATAAATATACGTAGACGGTTGCGTTTCGATTTAATTTGAGTCTCTTACCATTCTCTAACACGTGTTTCTGGGTCTACCCGTCATCAGAGAGACTGGTAAGAAGACTCAAACCAAACCAAAACGCACCGACTACTATGGCAATTATAGGAAAATTAATTACCAAAGTATGCTACTATGACCTCTAGTGAGGGAAGATGAAGTGAAATGTCGATAGCAATTAAAGTAAACTGTATATCCAAGCTTAATCAAGTCATTCAGACAATGATGGGAATATTTATATTCCACTATGCGTCAACAATTTACCCATATATATATATATATATATATATATATATATATATATATATATATATATATATATATATATATATTACCATCATTACCATTTAAAAACTCCATCGCCTCTTTTATTTTATTGAACTATTCCTACCCTTTCCCACCCTCCCAAGAAATATAAAATATTTAAGAAGGAATAATTAATAATAATTTAAGAGGGAAGTAGTTTTTGTGATCATCGTTTAAAAAATTTTGTATCTTATTCAAGAATATCCTGCACAGATTATTAGAATACTTTACGTCGTAATTAACTTTACTTTATAAACTCAATAAAATAATAAAAACAAATTAATGTATTGTCTAATAGAAGTTAAGTTCCGGATGTTAACTTTAATTTATTGGTATATTAAGCACAACAAACAAAGAAGGCACAAAAAGCACCCAATAAAACCGAAATTATTTTTATGTTGTAACTAGTTAATCAAAACAAGGATATATCCTAAGTCATCTTTTAAATAGTTACACAAAACAATAAAATTCAACTATCACAAGGCACATGCATGGAAGAATATATCCGTCATTTTATATTTGCTCTTTTTAGTTTTTTCATTGTTCAATTTTGAAATCAGATTTTTCGTTAGTTAGGAGACAAATTTGAGCATTATTTTTCAATCTATATTGTCAAAGGTTTATTGAAAATGTACATATAGAGTAATTTGCTGCATACATCTTTCTTTATTTTATTTTATCCTATATCTTAAATATTTTGTCAGTATAACTTCTTCTTATTCTTCTTCTTCTTCGTTCCAGTGTTTGACATTCTATTTTCTACGTCGAAATTAAGATTCAACTATTTGTAATATACTTTATATTTATACATTATGTAGTTGGAAAAAATGTAAGTACCTACAGATTTTTTGGTTTAACGTATATCATTGACAATAAAAGTAAACAACTCTTTTTTGTTTTAATGTATTTCATTGACAATAAAAGAAAACAACTTTTTTTTTCAAAAACACCATTCAAACAATATTACCATCTTATATTGGTCCAAATGGCTTCGCTATAGGTAGTTAATGTTTAAGAAAACTACATATTCGTATGTATGCGCAGTATTATTGCAAGTTTTTTTTAAACAAACTCATCTCTTTCACAAATTGTAATTTAAAACTCGACTTCTCGATAATTACCATGAATAGTTGATTCGAAAGAAATTATAAATAAATAAAAAGTTTAAAGTATAATTTAAAGTTAATAAAGTATAATTATATATAATTTGCTAATATAATTAAACTTATATAACTCAATGCAGTATAATTTTATTATATAGGATCTTGGCTCTGCGGAAAGTTATCGTTATGCATTTAATAAAACTACATATAAAAATGTGTTTTTAGTACATAAGTACTTACTTATTTATTTGATTTAATTATGATATTTAATTATAATGAGGGAGACTTTGTTTTTAATGAAATTATTGAGTCAATATTATTATGACCAATGCTTAGATGTTTTTATGCGCTTTATATATTGCCAGAAAGCCTTCGACATTTTAACACGATAACCACTGTATTGGAACCAAAAAGTGGATATAAAAATCAGCAATATATCTACATATACCTTCATTGTATGTGAAGGAGCACTTAAAGGCTGCAGATTTTTACCAGTACTTTTAATATATAGGACTTTTATTCTTTATAAAATGATATGTGTTCGATGGAGAATTAAGTAACGAAAAACTCTGAAGGAAATGCACAAATTTATTCAGATGCTTACAGTTTAGCTTACAGAACTATACTAACTTAAGAAATACACACTATATCTACAAAAAACCTCTCATAGTTCTTGATAATACGTAAACACTTAGAGATTCTCGGCATGGGTGTTTATCATCTTCCAAAGGGTCTTGAATATTGAGATGAAACACACACACATGCAGTGGCGTGCTCGCCATAACACCTCCCTCCTGAAGACCGAAGCTGGGGTGTTCAAGAAGGGCTTCTTTTACAGCTTCGAAGTTTTGGCGCCTCTCTAGATATGCTCCGCACAGGGCAGGTAGGGCCACATGGAACAAAAAAACCAACCGGCAATAACTCATTCTACTGTTGTTGTTATGAGAAGGCCGTAGATGAACTGTACCACAAGGTAATCGAATTATATGTTGCAGTTATTATTGATTAAAATCCCTTTATAATATGGATAATGAAAGGTCATATCTACTACTTGCCGTGTTACACTTCAACTTCGTTTAGTTAATAGCATCATAAAATGGTTTTATATTATTAAAATGAAATTTTCGAATAACCTTGTTATCTAACTTAATTTTTAGAGTTTTATTGGTTTCATTGACTTCAAGAACAACATATGGTCCTGTATTTAATACCGATTTTGGTGTATTTGGATGTTGAATGATATTTACTAGAATTATATGAGTGTATAGCGACTAAAAGTGCATCTTCTAAGTCGCACTGGTTATGTTCTAAAAGATAACTTCGCAAAGTATCTGTTATGTTAGCATGGAAGCGCTCAATTATACCGTTAGAGGCATGGTACTCAGACGAAGTAAGGTGCCATTCGATATTCAATGAATTAATAAAACTTTGCACCTTTTTATGATTAAATTCACCCCCGTGATCTGACATAATCATCTTAGGAAGGCCGAAAAGCGAAAAATAATTTTTTAATTTACTAATTATCGTTTCTGGGTTTTTATCAGTTAAAATATACGCTTGTGCAAATTTTGTTAGATTATCTATAACGGTGAGCATTTTTTGTTTATCAAAAAAGAACAGGTCTACAGATAAAGCCTCAAATGGTTTCTCCGGAGAATGCCTTACATTTAAACCTTGAGTACGATTCCTACGATCAAATTTTGAGAGTTGACAAGTAGGGCATAAAGTAATAAACTCGGTTATTTCTCGAGACATATTTTTCCATTTATAAAGTTGTCGAATTTTGTCTGCAGTTTCATTAATTCCTTTGTGATAATTACCCGGGTCGTTATGATATTCGAAAATTATCCTTTGCCTTTCTTCTACAGGCGGCATAGTAACGATATTTTTACAAATTATAAAGTTCACGTCTGGGTAAAGGAAACTGAGCATTTTATAATAAATATTACTTTCAAAATAAGGTATGCAATAAGTTTTATTTCTAACTAGTACTAGTTTTTTCAAAGTATTAAAATTCTCAAGGCAATGGTGTGGCTTGATTTTAACTATAGTAATCTCTCTACTACGATTTTCGTTATATAACTTTAATATTTTTTCAAAATCCGAGTCACCAACAGTGGGAAAATTATCATTGATTATTTCGAAATGATTTACATTTCTGTCATTCTCATCGTATAAATATAAAATAGTCTTATTGTTAACGTCTAAGATTTGCTCATTAGAGTAGGTAAAGTTATTTAAATTTACGTTAGTTTTAATATTCTCAAATTCCGTATATTCATTTTGTTTTTGATAGACATGGTTTAATCGAATTCTTGGCAGAGCGTCTAATTTTTGTTTACTTACAGTAGTATCGATTTTTTCACTTAAGTCGATAACATTATTACTTCTAACTTGATGTTTGTGTATATTATTTAGACTCAATATATTATGTTCCCGATCAGATGAAAACAAAGGGATTTCCTCATGATTAGCAAATAAAGTATTTAAACCAAAGTCAATAACACATTTATTCTTTTCTAAAAAATCATAACCAAGTATTCCATCAAAAGGAGAATTTATGTCTACTATATAGAATTTCTGAACACTCGAAAATAACTTAAAATTTACGCTCTTTGTAACTTGAATTGGTTCGTTATTAATACCAAATATTTTAAAATCTTCATGATTAAAGTGATAAGAATCTAAAATTTTACCAGGTTTCAATATTGATATAGCTGCTCCTGAATCAATTAATAATTTTATATTCAAATTTTTAATATGCGCGTAAAGAAGCGGTTTATTTGCTACTTGGTAAACTGTAACGTTGTCAGCGGCACTTGCTCTAAAAAAATCATGATCAACTTCGATTTCTATTTCTTTTTCTGAACTATCATTGTCGCAA
This sequence comes from Diabrotica balteata, assembly GCA_918026665.1. Taxonomy (NCBI): domain Eukaryota; kingdom Metazoa; phylum Arthropoda; class Insecta; order Coleoptera; family Chrysomelidae; genus Diabrotica; species Diabrotica balteata. The sequence continues at coordinate 27,361,736 of OU898282.1, forward strand.
TAGGTATTATGAACAACATTGTGAGATTGTGGTTTACGATAACATTTTTCTGCTTTATGTCCATATTTATGGCAAACAGTGCACTTTGGAATAGTTAATTTAATCTGTGGATTTATCGATTGATTTGTTGAACCGGGATCAGAAAATGTTTTTTGAGTACCTGCAGTACTTGACGAAATTTTATTGTCATCATTTATATTTAATTTAGAAAACTTGTCATTTGTTTGTTTGAAATATTGTTGGTTTTCATAATCGTTTAAAATTTGCTTAATTTGAATTAACGAACTAGGATTTAAAGAGCGAAGCATTTGACACAAAGGTTCTTTTATGCCCGTAATAGCGGTCAGAATTGCAGTCTTACTGTGAAAATTATTTAAACATTTTTTCTCAACATCGTTCAAATTTGAATCGTATTTGATAACTTTATTGATTCTAATTAATTGTTTTTCAATTCTATCAACAAAATTTGTAGGTTTTTCATTAGAACTTTGCTTAAAGTGACATAACTCAAAATTTAGACACTGCAAATCCAAATTTTCACCAAACTGAGAAAGGAGAGCCTTTTTTATTTCGTGCCATGTCGAAAATTCTTTCGAGCCAATGAAATCAAGAGCTTTTCCCTCTAATCTGCTTTTTACAATAAAAGGAAAAATTTGCAATTCCGCTGGGTCAAATTTTGCAAAAATAAAATCAACAGAATCTATAAAATAATGTAATTTTGAAGAAGACCCATCAAAAACATTTATAAGCTTGATAGCTTTGTCACAATTAATATAATTATTAGAGGTGGTAGCGGAAATTATTGGCGTAGTTGCTGTTACGTTGTTAGTTGCCATTGTATTAACAAAAATAAATTAAACAAATAAAAAAATGCAAATACTAGATATGATAGCTTGAAAGTTTGAAAATTGCGAAACAGAGTAAATAAAAAAATGAAAACAAATAAAAAATGAATATAATTCGACTAACCTCAAGTACTTCCGTGAAAACGTGGCTTTACACCGGAACGGGTCGAAAACGTTGCAGCGTCTCAGATCAAGTGGATTTACACTGGAACGGGTAGAGAACGGGTGGAGAACGTTGTATCTTCTGGATCAACTGGGTTTTCACTGGAACTGGTTAAAATTGTAAACTGTAGAGATGTTGTTGCTTCTTCTGTGGAAATGCTTCACCGTTTCCAGGGTCGAGTGGCTTTTCACTGAAGCTGGTTGAGAAGATTTCACGAAGTTGCTAGTTGCGCCTTCCCAGAACTTCCGAATTACTTTGTGGCTTTACGCAACAAGTGGCCTTACACTTGGAATTCTTCTAAGTTGCTTACGGGTTCCTTCAGTTTTCCTTCCTCGTGGCCTTACACTCGGAACTCAAATATTAAGTCACTAATTCTCCAATTTTCCAATTAACGATTAAAATCGATTAAAAAAAGGCTTTACTTTTTCTAATTGGAAATTCTACTGACTGCGCTACTTTTATTCTTTATAAAATGATATGTGTTCGATGGAGAATTAAGTAACGAAAAACTCTGAAGGAAATGCACAAATTTATTCAGATGCTTACAGTTTAGCTTACAGAACTATACTAACTTAAGAAATACACACTATATCTACAAAAAACCTCTCATAGTTCTTGATAATACGTAAACACTTAGAGATTCTCGGCATGGGTGTTTATCATCTTCCAAAGGGTCTTGAATATTGAGATGAAACACACACACATGCAGTGGCGTGCTCGCCATAACATAGGTGGAAAAAATTTTTTTTAATAAAGCAAAGTTGTCGCCTTCGCCAACAGGTTAATAGCGGCGTTACTCAGTAAATAAGGTTTAAAAATAAGTTTAGAGTCGGTAAAAAATATTACTCTGTTATTTTTGCTATCCATCGGTTTGGGTCTGTTCGTCTGACATGTCCGTACCACGTTAATCTTTTTTCTTCAATGTAATTTAAGGTGTCTTTCTTTATCTTCATTCGTCTTTTGATTTCGTCGTTAGCTATTTTGTCCATTCTGGAAACTCTGCAGCTTCTTCTCCAGTAGTCCATTTCTGTGGCTTTTATTTTGTTTCTGCTGCTTTTGTTTAGGACCCAATTTTCTGCTCCATATGTTAGAAAGTTGCGAATCATCGTGATTTAAATTCTTTTTTTTTTATTTTTTATTATGTGTCTGTCCCATATGATTGGATTCAGTTGTCTTAGAGTTTCTGGTTTGACCCACTCGATTTTTATTTTTTTCTTCTGTGGTAGGTTTATTTGATATAATGAACCCCAGGTATTTAAATTAATCGGTCCCCTTTATTTCACGCCCATCATCCACTTCAAGGTTTCTTGTTGATTCTTGTGTTGTGTTCAGATATATTGTTTTGTTAATGTTTATTTCTAGACCATTTATATTATATTCTTCTTCTAGTTTTCGAACCATATAACTTAGATCTTCCTCGTCTTGTGCTATTATGACCTGATCGTCGGTGAAACTGAGGGTATACAGATGGTCGTTCCTTATGGGTACTCCCCTTCCCTCACATTTCCTTCTCCATGGTTTTAGGGCGTATTGAAGAAATATTTTAAAGAGTGTAGGTGAAGTCGAGCAGCCCTGTAGGAGACCTTTCGTGGCTTTAAATGGTTTGCCAAACTTGTTACCTACCTTGACTGTAGCATTATTATGTGTGTACATAGACTTCACTACATGGACTTCACTACATACAGCTTATCTTCTACTCCTATTCGTTGCATGGCTTCCCACAGTCGTTGTCTGGGCACAGAGTCGTATGTCTTTTTTAGGTTAATAAAGGCTAGATGGACTGATCTGTTCTTTGCCATCTTCTTCTCTATTAGCTGTTGTATAGTGTAGATGTGGTCAACACATGATTTCCCAGCTGTAAAACCTGCCTGGTCGTCCTCTATTTTATTTTGTTTTTATTTTATTTTAATAAGTTTTTACTTGACCGTATTTTCCTAGTGGCTAGAGTGTTTGCTAGATAGTCTATTGAACGTTCTCTTTGGTATTTTGGACACTCGTTTAACAAATGAATGACGGTAAGAGGCGTATCACATAGGTCACACAAAGGTTGCTTCACTTTTGCACAAGTGACCAATCAGTTTTTGTTTAAAAACCGTTTTGATATCTTTTATATACATTCCCGTTAACCATTTCTGATTTCACGAGCACTTCTGTCTACTTTTTCATTGCCAATAATTCCTATATACTATGAGATCCATATAAATTTAGGAATTACGTTATTCTCTTCGGCAATTTGTAGTTCAGTTTTTAATAAGTTACGTAAAGGATATTTGAAATACAGATGCTGCATTGCACGAAGAGTTCTGAGCGACTCAGTAAGAAACAGAGGTTTTGAAATATTTGAGCGGTTTGCATGTTTTAGGGCGCGGTAGAGAGCAAACAGTTCAGCTGTGAGACCACATAAAGTAGGCGGCAGTTTAAATTGGAAAGTAGACCTTCGAGTAACAAATACATAGCCAATACCAGCATTAGATTTAGAGGCATCGGTGAAGATGTTTGTGCAGTTAAGGTAGTTTCATTAAAGAATCTTGTTTAGTTTGTTTTTATTAGTAAGTTGTTGGTCTATTATTTAAAGAACTCTGTTAAAGAGGTATCTCAATTAGGGCTATCTATTACCCAGGAGTCGGATGTTGGATGTTACAGTGAAGCACGTCTGGTATTGTTACGTGAAATTTATTCAAAATTTATATTATTCGTATGTACTCGTAATAAGATTTTCCAGTACGAGGTCCATTGGAAAAACGTCCAAATTTTTTTCGGAATATTTATTTGTCAATAGTGGAGGATCCTTATTGGCAGCTACAGAAGAAGCATGTGAAAGTGTTAGAGGTGTCCTCTTATATCTAGCAGTTTTAGGGTGGTCTTTGTTGCGAATGTATAAACGATTGAACCGTAATCGATTTTGGATCAGATTAGTGTTTTATACCGAAGGGGCAGTGTAATGCAGTCGGTACTCCAGAAGCGACTTTATCATTGAGGTATTTAAGCAAATTGAGTCTTTTATTGCACGTATTTACTTTTTTCAGGAAAGCTTTTGATCCAACTACATACCGAGGAATTTCATGGAGTTTTCGAAGGGAATAACGCTGTTGTGAAGATAAAGGACTGGTGTGGTGGGTGTTTTTAAAAACAGCATACTAGTTGTCTTTGTAACAAAAATTCGAATCTTGTACTATCTCTCCATTCATCTAGCTAAGGTAAAAATGGCTGTACTATTCTGCATATATAGTCTTTGTTTGTTCCATTAATGTACACCACTAAATCGTTTGCATAGGGGCTAGCTTTGAGAGATTTAAGTAATTTATTTAATATGTCCTTTATGGCAACTAGGAGTAGGACTGAGTACGTAGGCTTATGGGATATCGTTTTCTGCAGAATAAAAATCTGAATACACGTTAAGTCTCACTCGGAAAGATAAGTCATTTAATAAATTTTCGATATAGGCTACGCAATGTCTTTGAATATTCAATAAGTGCAATTTTTTAATGAAATAAGAAGGTTTTAAGTCGTATGAATATGTTATTGTAAATTTAATGATTTTAAACTCATAAAAATTATCAACTAACTTAAAACATCTTACTTCTGACATATATTCAGATATGAGAAGTATAAATTTCAGCTTCTAATGAAAGAAAAGAGAGAATAAGGATGGGGTCCTGACAGATGACCTGAAGTCGCAACATTATAGAATAAACAAGGTTAAAACTTTAAAATATAGTAAAAACAGCCGAAAATAAAGAAGAATTTACATAAGTTGTCGCTAACCTCCACTTGGGAGAGGATACCTAAAAAAGAAGAAGATATTTTATTGGATCTAAATATTAAATGTAGATTATACTTAATCTTCTTCTTCTTCTTTTTTCGTTTTATGGCCTCCACCTCTTAGGTACGTGGCCAGCTCATGTATATATTTTTATTTCAATTATAGAAGGGAATTCTCCTCACAGAGATTCTGGAAATAACGATATTCCCTTTAACTATTTTGGACAATTTATAGTGGATATTCTAAAATAATTCTAAGGTATATCCGGAATTTGGCATCTTGGACAAGACATCAGTGGTTAAAGGATAGGTTAGGTTGGGTATTTATTTATATTTTACTTACATTTTAATTTGGAAAATATTGATAAACTTACCAATCGTTTTCAAGGTTTTAGCATTGATATTGTGGAAAATATTTTGTACTGAAATGGGCGTTGGGCATCCATCTTTAATAAGTTTTTGATATAATTCAAATAGTGGTGTCTTATTGATAGGACGCTCTAGCAAGATGTGTATTATACTTCCTATTTGACCACACTCACAAAAAGGGGAATCAATACAGTTAATTTTAAATAGATGATCTGGTGCCAAACAATGTCCTGTTCGCAACCTAATAATTGTTGTCAGGTGTCTACGGTCTACAAAGTCAAACTTATGAAACCATGGTTTTATAGAGAATTCGCTTTGACATTGTTGATACCACTTTCCCTTTTGTTTAAACTGTTTAAGCCAATCAAGTTTAAATTCATTTATTAATGTTTGAGTAAGAAATGAAAGATAGTCCATTTTATCAATTTTTATGTTAGCTGGGATGTTTAGGGTTCTACCTATATTCGCCAATTGATCTGCCACAATATTCCCTTTTACTCCTGAGTGGCCTGGAATCCAGGCTATAATAATATCAAATCCTGCTTCATTTGCCTCAAGTATTAATCTTTTAGTTAAATTTACAATGTGGTTATTTGTTCCCCAACAGGTACTTTGTAATTTTTGGATTGCACTTTTTGCATCAGAGAATATTATTGCTTTTTTAATATTTTTTTCTAAGCAAACTTCTACTGCCTTATTAATGGCAATAATTTCAGCAGTGCATATTTGTATGTGATCATGTAGTCTAGATGCATAGTTATAATTTATTGATGGAATGTGAACTCCAAACCCTACTGCCCTTGAACTGGGTTCTAATGACCCACCTGTAAATATCCAAGTGAATTCTTCATAGATGGTTGAGAATTCATTAAGAAATTGTTGAGTACTATATGTTTCTCCTTTTTTGTTTTCGGAGAATATTGTTTTTATTCTTTCTATTTGATATTTTAGCTCAATCTGGTAACAGGACTTAATACTATCTTTAAATAATTGTTTAAGATCTTGATCAAATTTACTTTTAATGTAAATAAGATATGGTGACCCTTTTAATTTCCACATTCCTACCTGATTATTGATTTTGAACTCTAGCTCAGACAATATTTCATGCAAAGGGTTTTCTATATCAGCTGAGATTTTAAGATAAAATTTAGCAGACAGGATTTTTCGTCTGATTTCTAATGATGTTTCTCCACTCTCAGCTAATAAGGCAATCGTAGGAGTAGATCTCATACAACCTGTGATAATCCTCAAAGCTTTAAATTGGATTTTGTCTAATGTTACGAGGTTGGCTTTACTGCAGGGTTTTAGTACTGTACATGAGTAATCAAGGTGTGATCTTATAATACCTTTATAAATTAACAGAAGTGAAATAGGGTCTGCTCCCCACCATGTGCCACATAATGCTCTCATTATATTCATTCCTTTTTGAGCTTTTGTTTCAACATTTTTAATGTTTTCTGTCCAGTTTAAAGAATTATTAAAAACTAACCCTAAATATTTAATAGAGTTTTTGATAGGAATGATCTGTCCATCTATTGTTAAAGGTATGTCATTTATTGTGCTCCTCATATTACTAAATATCATTGCTGATGTTTTATCTATTGATAAAGGAAGCTTATTTTCAGTTAGCCAAATAATAATGTCTCCAAGGCAATCATTAGCAAGTCTAATAAGATTATTTATGTTTTTGCCAGTTATTACAAGAGCTAGGTCATCAGCGTATTGTATTAATTTGAATTCGGCTGGTATAATGTCATGTAATGATTTAGTGTACACATTAAATAAAAGTGGGCTCAGAGGTGACCCTTGAGCCAAACCTCTATCTGTAGTGTTGGGTCCAAATATTTCATTCTGCTTATCTCTCACATAGATCATTCTATTATTCAAAAATTCAAATATTAAATTATTATATGCACTAGGAATATTTAATTCAGTCATTTTTTTATATAGCAGATATATATCTACATTATCATATGCAGCTTTTAGATCAAGAAAAACAGTTAATACCACCTGCTTATCAGTAAATGCATTAAGTACTATATGTGATAGTAGTGTATGTGCATGATTGCAACTAAGTTCCTTGCGGAACCCTATTTGATACTGCTATAAAATGCTGTTGTGTTCTACAAACCATTCTATTCTATTCTTAATTATATTTTCCAGTACTTTACGTACACATGAAGTTAGGGCAATTGGTCTATAGCTCTCTGGATTATCTGGGCATTTAGTAGGTTTCAAAAAAGGTAATATTAATGTTTGTTTCCATTCAAAAGGAATTTTACTCATTTCTATGATATCATTAAAAATTTTAATAAGATGAGAATGTGCTATTGGGGGTAAATTTTGAATCATAGAATATGATACATTATCTAACCCTGTTGCTTTATCTTTTTTGGAGTATATAATATTTTTATACTCATTAAATGTAATGGATTGAACACTTTCATTATTATCATTGAACAAGGTAAAGTAGGGATTTACATTACAAGAGGTTAAGCTGTCTAGAATATTTATACAAATTTCTTTATTGGGAGAAATTGTAAATCTATTGCCAAAATATGTTTTAAATTTTTTAACTGTATTCCAGATTTTGCTGATTGGTGTATCTCGATTAAGGGTCCCACAAAATGCTCTAAAACTCATCCTTTTCTTAATTTGAAGTTGCCTTTTCACAAAAGCCTTTACTTTATTACAATTTATGTAGTTTTCCAGCGTCTGATTTTCAATGTAATTCTTAATTGATTCTCTTCTTTTTAATATCAATTGCTCACATTCATCATCCCACCATGGTACACTCTTACCATTCGGCTTGTACATATGATATGGAATATTTTCTTGTGCGCTTGAATTGATTATTTCATACCATTCATTATATCTTACATCATGTAGAACATGCATTTTCTTTTCAATAGTATCTGCATATCTAGACCATTTTGCTTTTTTAAAATTACGTTTTCTACATGGCGGTGGACTTGTAGAAGTCTGGATTTGATTGTATTCGCATACTGTTGGGAAATGATCACTACGTCCAGTGTCAGAATATACCAACCAATGACACTTGGTAGCAATATTTTGGCTGACAATGGTTAGATCTACTGCTGATGGGTTTTGACCAGGCAATACCATTCTAGTAGGGGTTCCATCATTTATTATTACTAATTGATCTTCCTCTAGGGATTCCTTTATTATGTTTCCATTATGATCACTAATAGCACAGCCCCATAATGGATCATGAGCATTTAAATCCCCCATAATTATAACGGGTGTACCAATATTTTGAATTATATTATTCCATAATGGTTTTGTGATTTTTTTTACCAGAAGGATTATAAATATTAATGACATTTAGTTTAAATTTTGTCAATCTTGTACCTATTATTTGAAGATTTTCTCCACTACCAAAGGCAGTTATTCCTATACTATTATGATCAAAGCAATTCTTAACTAAAATCATGATGCCACCATATCCATCATATCTATCATCTCTATATACATAATAATTTTTTATTTTAAAGATAAAACTATTATCTGTCCAGGTTTCGTTTAAGAGAACTATGTCTGGTTTGATATCATTAATAAATATATTTAAATTATCATAATTTGATGTGATGAAATGATGACTTGAGTCATCATTTCCTATGAATGAATCAACATTTTCTGTTTTTAATTTTGTGATAAAATTAAGAACATGTTCTCTATCTGTTTTGTTTAATTTAGTAGCCATATTCATTATAACCTGGAGAGACTGAGAGTCATCCCTTCCAGGGGTAGTTATATCCCATTCATTATTGTAATAATTTGTGTTACTAAAAATATGTGTTTTCTCTGTATGAATTCTTCCATTAGGATTTAATAAAAATTCATTATGTTCTGAATTTCTTTTCTTTGCGCTCTGATCTGGGGCTGGTCTTTTCTTTGCTTTGACTGCAACACTATATGTATTTGTCTTAACTTGATTGGCTACATACGCTGTTCTGCGTGACTTTACGGGTATGTCTATATCTGAATTTTCCTTAGCTGGCAAGCTGGGAAAATCCAATGGGTGCACATTGAATTTATTATTATTTTTGACCTTAGGTATCTTCTCTGTTGCCTCAAAAAAAGATATATTTTCTAGAGACATCATCTCTCTTATTTTTTTTTGTCTGGTATACTCTGGACATTGTCTACTTGTACTATTGTGATTATCACTATCACAATGTACACATTTCATAATGCATTTTTGATTAAAATTGTGAATTTCAGCACAATTACTACATTTGTTATTTTTTGTTTTACATAAATTTTTTGTATGCCCATAATTCAAGCATTTGTAGCACTGAATCACTGGCATAATATAAGGCAGAACCCTATGCTCTATTCCACAAATCAAAACACCTCTTGGCAAAGATGTCCCAGTGAAGGTATAGCAAACAGTTCCAGTTGGAACTAAATTTACCACCTCACCACGATCTCCCCTTGCAGGTGTTTCCTCGCTTCCTTGACTATTACTACATGTATCATTATTAATCTTATCTGGCTTTACTTTTATTTTAAATCTCTTCACATTTATAATTTTACAGTTTTTATTATTAGGTTCTGAGTATTTTAGCAAGACATCATCACTAAATTTTTTGTCAATAAATTGGATTATTCCCTTGCATGTAACATTTTTGTTGGGTATAAATACATCATAACCTTTTTCTTTTAGCAAATTATTTTGAAGAAAGTTATTTGCTGCATTTCTGTTTTTAAATTCCACACTAATTCTATTTATCCCCTTTTTGTGAGTCTTAAAGATATCATTTAGTTGTAAATCAAAGATTTCTCTTGCAATTGCTAAATAATTATAATTTCCAACATTTAACTGAACCTTCCTGGCTTCTATATATACTTCAAATGGCCCTTATCGTATATGTCGTATCTATTTGGCATCTTTATCATATTTATTTTTTTTAACTCTTTAATTTCTTTCTCCACATCTTTCATTTCATTATCGTTTAATATATCTGGGGGCTTCTCGCCCCCAGACGCATCCCCCATTTTTTTTTAGTTTAACTCTTATTAAAGAAGGTAACTTACCAAAATTTTCCAAATGTCAACTGTATAATTCAAGCTTTATGAATTGAATTTGAATCAAAGGATACTTGAAAGTTTAAAACAAAAGCATGCAGTCACCTAACCTATCAAATCAAAAATAATTATAAATTTTTCTTCAAATTTGGCTCTTATTTGACTTCCTTTTTTTTTGTATATACTTTCTATACTTTAAGTAAGAAACTTCAAGCTTCAGAAAACTATTATTTGGTTGGTAATTTCACAATATTCTCTCAGAGTCAACAATGTAGACTGTACTCTTCCATTATACTTAATCCCTGCTTAACTATTAATATGTTTGTCAAATTTAGGTTATGTTAGGCTAGGCCAGTATTTATATTTGGCATAGGCATATAATACAAATAAACTGAGTGCTGCAATTCAGCCACGTTCCCCTAGTGTGACAGAGAAAACTGACGCAAAGCAGTCCCATTGGTCATTTAGGTCACGTGGTCGATAAACCCGGCCAATTAGAAAGAGATGCAGGGACTGCTTTGGGTCAGCTTTCTCTATTGCACTGGGGAAATGGATCTGTATTGCAGCGCTCATTATATTTGTATAACATGTCTATGTATTTGGAGTATTAATTATCTAAGGTGAGAGGCTTTCAATATTGACCTAAAGTGAACGTTAGTGAATGTGAAGTGTATGACACGTTAATACTAATTGCCTAATGTATTCTTTTTAAATAAGCTGTTTATTAAACAACATACCTAACATGATTTGCAGGATAGCGATGTATTACAGAACTTGAGATTAAAATTGTTTTGTAAGGTTCTTTTTAAAGACCACCAAACCTACAGTTTTTGTACCCTAGAATTAAAAACCAGTATCGTAAAGCATTAAAAGTTATTTGGAGGTAAAGACTGAACATAGAAGTTTTTACTTCCAGTTCCGAGAAAATAAAGAAAATCTACATTTATTCGTAAACTACTATAACTAGCAGTTTTATAACGGTGGATTCATCATCTATGTACAATGTGTGTGTCTAAATGATATACAATATTTTCTTTGAGACGATGAAAATTGTCTACTTCCGAGTGAAATTTTTTATCAAAAATGGTGTTTTTTTTTTCGAATAAGAAATGGTCCATTTTTATTAAGGACTAGCTACTTTTTTCAATCCATTAACTTTAACTACAGATTACATTTACCGTCCCTTTGTTATTATTCTTTGTTTTTATTAGCGGAGATGTAATTCTATTATACGTTTTAATTTATTTATATTTTATTTACACTATTTATTTCTTTTGTTTTTTTTTGTTTATATTATTTGTTATTTTGTGGATCCATTCCAGGAAGCAGCATTGCGCTACACGGACACCAGTTGGCACATCTTCAACCAAAGTCGCAGAAAATCCTCCAGCTCAAAAAAATCCATTACTTACGAAAAATCCGAAAGTCTCGACGATAATGCTCCATTACTTCCGAACGGATCCCTTCAAACCCCCACAACCGAAACCCCACGAACGCAGGAACAGCAACCGAATACCGAAAAACCGAAAGAAATAGAAACGGCGGAAGATGCGGACTCTTCCTCGAGTAGTATCGTTTACGAAAAAATCGGAAAAATACGCGATGGCGATTCCCCGGACTCGAAACAGGTGAAAATTCAAACTGTGGAGGTTGCTTACGAACCGGTGAAAAGCCAAGCTGAGATTGTTTTGGTAAGAGAAATGGTGTCAGCGCAAATCATAACACACGCTTTAGTGACTAACATTATAAATTTTTATTTTGGATTTTTACTAACTTTATATTAACCTTTTTTTATTTAATATTATCCTATAAATTTACAATATGTATAAGCAATAATACAATGAGCAAATAATTTGAAAATTAAAGTTGTACGGATGTGTATGGAGCTATTTATTATTATATTAGGTAGATTGTATGGAATAAAAGGATTTAGCCTGGGTCTTGCGATTGGTTCAGTCATTAACTCCATTGCTAGAGGGTTTTAGTGTCTATATGATGGCATTATTTGCAAAACCTGCTCTTTGCTCAAAAGTCATTTTTTGGGAAATCGAAAAAAAATTAACAGCTGAGCAGTGTTTGGCTCAAAACGTAAAGAATTTTATTAATGTTGCTTAGAATTTTTAGTAATAGAAATTAGAAGTTTCTAACCTAAAATATTTACAGATTTTTAGGAAGAAAATAATGTTTGCAAATAAATAAATAAAATAATATCAAACCGTATTTACTTCAATGAAAAACAAGGGATTTATTGATGAAAAAAAAAAGTGTAAGATTTTTAGTTATATAAAGAAAATGTTTAAGCGAAAAAAAAATCAGAAGCAGCCTCAATCAGTCATGCTCAAACGAAAAAAAAAACAGTCATTGTCTACATTTTGATAATTTTCCAAACCATCAACGGTTTCTTCTGGTGATATAGAATCTAACTTCAAGTGTTTTTTGTAAAAATTTAGCTCAGGAAGGTTTTTCCAATTTGTTCCATAGTGTTTGGAAAAGAGACTATTAATAGTCCCTTTGTCCCCCTTTAATCCTTTTCTCAGTGGTAATTTCTTAGAAGCTATTGAAAAAAGAGAAACATTTTTCTTACAAACACTTTTAGCTTTTCCAACGTCATTTAGGTAATTAGGTTCACCTTGGACTAGCATATTATTGCCATTTTTGTAAAAAATAAACCGTTTTGCCTTATTAAATTTAAAGTGCCATGAACTCGGCAGCTTAATAACTTGTTTTGTTTGTGTCCACCAATCAAACATATCCCAATCCATATTGATTTTCCGTACAGTGGAATGCTTTCTGATTAAATCGTCGTAGCCACTAATTTTCACGATAACAGGCATGTCTTTTTCTATTAGGCCGAAAATACGATCAGGCGGAATAAAGCAATTACGGACGATCGGAAAATTTAATTCAATTTGTTTAATATGATTCGGCGATTCTTCTAACAGCCAATAACCCAACACTGCCATCATATTTGAATTTTTGTTTTGTCCGCCGCAACCATCAGCGAACAAACGAACCGTTTCTATGTTGACATCAAAAAATTGTTTAGAGCATGCTGCAAAACTGACGCTATTGTTGCAGCTAAAGAAGTTGCTACTTTCAACTGCTCCTTTGTTCTCAAGAAAGTGGAGCAACACTCAGTCAGAAGAGTTCCAAAAGCAATGTTGTAGCTAACATTCACATACTTTAAAAAATAACTAAGCTTCAAATGCATAGGCTGAGGCACTCTTCGAAGATAATGGTCGAAAAGTTTCTTAAAATTCAAGTCACATGCAAGTAGAGTATCACGCTTGTCTTGCTTCTACAGTAATGAGACTCTGGACATGTTTTATATACAATACTCTGGACTCTAAATTTTCGATATAAATTTTCTGATACAATTTTCTGATGATTTTCTGGACTCACTTCATTGCCACCTCTACGTTTCCTGGGTACCTCCCCAAAATTTCTTACAATTCTTTGTATTCGATCCTTGCTTAAATTTGTGATTCCTAGAATTGAGATGGCACATACATTAATCATCTTACCCTCACTCAAACGTACATGGTATTTTATGGACACGGCAGCATGATTAGATTTCCCTCTTTTTGGTTTCTGTCTCTTATAACAAGAAAATATCAGAAGGTCTTGTTTACTTTTATCTTTTGACTGATAAAGGTAGGCACGAAAATCTATCACTTACTTTATCCAGCGTGTGATGCAGTAATACGGCAATCCGGGTCGTCCGTTATGACCACAAGTTGGAGAAGTCGGCACCACTTTTGGTGCATTTGTGTAACAATACAACTCTTAATAAACTTTTCTGTAGCCCTACCCAACGTTAAAACCCGAAAGACAAGTGAAACTGCATAAAAAAATAAACAATTGTCGCAGAAGTCTAAAATCATAAATTTTAATATAAAGCACTTACCTAGCAAGTTTATCCACATTCCTTTTATGTGTTTCTGACTGAAGAACTTTGTTACTAACCATAAAAATAAAAAAAACTGTTGCTAATTCGCCAAAATACAACTGTTTAATCGTATGAATAATTATAAACTACTGAAAATGTGTTTTTTCAACATAGCTGTTGTAGTAGCGTGTTCGTCACGTGAACCAACCAGCAAATTTCATTGGTGGTAGAGCAAAGAGCGAGTTCTGCAAATTACTGTTATTTTCTCGACAGCATTTGTATGCTATACTTAATCATAATCAATTATAATTATATAATTTTTATTATTATTCGAAACTTTTGTCGATTACAGAGTTTTACAAATAATAGCCTCATATAAACGTTGAATGTAATTCTCAGAGCAACTTTTAATGTCGCTTTTACAGTCTACATTTCATCAAGATATAAGTATATCAAGAAGTATCAGTAATTGTGCGTAGGAGATAACATTCATCATCATTAGTGGTGCTACAGCTCTAGTTGAGCCTTGACCTTCCCCAGTCTATTTCGCCAGTCGTTTCTGTTCATCGCCAACCGTTGCCAATTTGCCGCGCCGATTTTCCTTGCGTCCTCGTCCACACCGTCCCTCCATCTCAGTCGTGGTCTGCCTCTACTCCTATTTCCCACTGGGACCGATAATAGAGTTCGTCTGGGTGGGTAATTTTCATTTGCTCTTGACACATGTCCAGCCCATCTAAGCCTACCTATTTTTATGAAGGATATTACATCTCTACCATTTACTATTTTTTTATACTTCTCGTACAATTCGAAATTATATCGCCTTCTCCAAATACCAGAAGGTTTGCGTCTGTTTTGGAGATGGTCCATGTTTCTGACCCATATGTCAGTACTGGTAGGATGAGTGTTCGATATATTATTAGTTTGGTTTTCTGGCTTAAATTTCTGTTTTTTAGCTGCTTGCTTAGTCCAAAATAACATTTTTTTGCTAGCAGTACCCTCCGTTTAACTTCTTCAGATGTGTCATTATCGTTTGTTATGAGAGAACCCAAATATGTAAACTTATTTACTACCTCAAAATTATATTGGTCTATACTAAAGTTTTGTTTAGCTTTTCTAGCTCTATCTCTGTTATTTGGAATAGATGCTAACATTTTGGTTTTTCCTCGTTTATTTTAAGGCCCATATTTTGTGCGGCTGTCAAGAAGGTGGAAGTCATCTCTTTAAGTCCTCGTGTAGTACGTGCGATCAAATCCAGATCGTCAGCGTAAGCCATAATCTGCGTTGATTTATTAAAGATTGTTCCCCTATTGTGTAACTCGGCATCTCTTATAGTCTTTTTCTAACGCTATATTAAAGAGAAGGCACGCCAGCGCGTCTCCCTGCCGTAACCCTGCATATGTTTCAAACGCTTGTGACATATCGCCTTGTATTTGCACTCTGCAGATCACTTTACTCATAGTTGTTTTAACGAGCCTTATTAATTTATGGGGAATGTTAAGTTCATTCATGGCTTCGTATAATTTACCTCTTAGGACGCTATCATACGCTGACTTAAAGTCCACAAAGAGATGGAACGTGTCAATATTAAATTCATTGGTTTTTTTCTAAGATAGGAGATAACATTGTCACCGAAATTATTCATAACGGCATTAGAGTATGCCTTTAAGATGGTCAATTGGGACCACAGAGGAGTAACCATAGACGGCGAAAAGCTTAACCATCTCCGTTTCGCAGATGACATTGATCTTATCATAGATAATTTAGTAGAAGCCACAGATATGTTTAATCAATTGGACTTTGCATGTTCGAAGGTGGGTCTCAGAATTAACTTGACCACATTTGTCATGACCAAGTTAATGACAAATGTAGTCCCCAATAACCATTTAACTATTCAAGACAAAGTGCTAAAACTAGTGGAGAAATATACATATTTGGGTTATGAAATAAGAATCAGCAGGGATAACCAAAGATGAGAAATCAAAAGACGAATTACTTTAGTTTAGGCAGCCTTTGGAAAACTGCGAGACACTCAAAAGAACAGTATTTGACCAATGCGTATTTCTGGTCATGACCTATGGGGCAGAAACTATGACTCTATGTAAGACTACGGCTTCGAAATTGAGAGTGGCACAGAGACCATTGAAACGGTCTGTGCTGGGAATGACGTTGCAGTACCGAATAAGAAACGAAGATCTGCGATGAAGGACGAGTATTGTTGATGTTGTGGACCGCATAGCGAAACTGAAATGGAACTGGACAGGCCATGTAGCGAGAATACATGACTCACGATGGACGAGCAAAATTACAAATTGGAGGCCAAGAGCAGACCAACGTAGTAGTGGAAGACCACCTACACGTTGGGCTGACGAAATCAGGTGTATCACCAAAAATTGGCAACAAAGAGCACAAAATCACAATGAATGGAGAAGTTTAAGGGAGGCTTATGTCCAGTAGTGAAAGTGATAAATGAAGGCTGGATGATGATTGAGCCGAGATGTAAATAGCATGCTAAAATGCAAACCTCTTGACACATCACACTTGAACGAACATTTTCCACAAATTTAAACTTACCGTGAATAAATATCAGAAATCAGTCGAATGCACTAACTTCACTCTGACATATAACGAGTTTAATAACAAATGCGAGAGGTCGGAAAATCAACTAACATTTTGCATTCCTAACTTTAATGTAATTTTAAAAAAGCGCTACCTGTCATGTCAAATTTTTGATAAGGGTCCGTATTAACCACAGGGCTCATATTGGACCTTTTTCTTTATATCTTAAAATTGAAGATTCAAAAAAGCGATTGCGATCTGCAAAATATGTCTAGTCACTGCGTGGGCAAGTAGGTACAGTTGTTTAAATAATCGTTCTCTGTTCTTAAATAATCTTAAATATATTACAAACTATTTGGTCGATCTAGCTGTGACATAGCCCATTTTAATAACTCATTAATTGCCATAATTTCAAGTAGTTATATTATATGTCATTATTCAAAAAACAAAGTTATTAACGGTATAAATTACTACAAAAATATGGGTTTTTGCCATTATCTCTGCCATTGACTATTAAACATAGTTAATTGTTTATATATGTTAAATTAGTAACTCGTAAATTGAAGAACTTTTTAAGATCTAAAACTTTTATTTAAACCATTTTATAAAAATATATCTATCAGTACTAAAAATTAGACTTTGTTCTAAACTAAAAATGATGAAATATTATCTAAAAGTCAGGTTATTCTCAACTAATCTTAATAGTTTTTTAAACAAATTATTATTTATTCGTAAAAGGTTTTTATATGACAACAGGTCTTCTACTAATAATTCTTTATTTATAATATAATATTTATATATATTTATAATTAGTCCAGGCTGTGAAGCCGCTCCCGTTGGGAAAATGTTTCTGATTCGGTTTCTTCGCGGATTCCGGTTCAAAAATGTCCCCTTTAAACAAATCTGAAGGGTGCCGGGCGAAATTTTTGGGCAGAAGTTGTTTAAACAATTTTTTTTAAACAAATTCCAAAAATATTTTTTTTTAATCTGGAAAACGTTTTTTTAGGTTTTTTGGGTCATTTTAAATAAAAAAAGTCTCTTGTCATTTTTCTCTAAAGTTGATAGTTTTCGAGTTATAAGCGATTTAAAGTCTGAAAAACGCGAAAATACGCATTTTTAAGGCTTGAAAACACATACGTAAATTATTATTTTTGAGGTTACCAAGTATCTAAATTAAAGTTTAAACATTCAACTTCAAGATTGTGAAGAGTAATCAGGGCTTATATTAATTTAGATCGTTGTTTTTCAGCCGCCGCGGCGCGGCGCGCTAGAGTGCGCTTCTATCGTACTTATGCATAGTTTACATATACACTTAGGCAAAAAAACCCAAACAAATCCTTGAAGTTTATTAACATAGTTTTTTCCATAATTTATTTATGTAGGTATTAATTATTGTCATTGGGCTAATTAAATAAATCAATCATCGCAATGTAATAACCGTATATAGTTTTATTTTCTTCCAAATTTGAACAATATAATTATTATTAATTATTGAGTATATATTTATTTATATCAATTGTAAATAATATTTTTAAATTATTATTTAAATAATACAATGCAGTAAATATTAATATTAGTAAACTTAATTTTAAATTGCGCGGTGTTTAAAAACAATATTATACTATCGCAAAAATGCAAGTTTTTACCTGTTTAACAATCGCGCGCTCATACTTGATTTGTTATTACTTAAACGATCATTAGGAAGACTATTGTTTAATGCCCATTAAAAGGTATTATATTATTAATATATATATATATATATATATATAATATAATATATATATATATATATATATATATATATATATATATATAATATATATATATATATATATATATATATATATATATATATAAATATATATATATATATATATATATATATATATATATATATCCGGTTTTTTAAGCGTTACGCCTGTCCGGTAGGGATCTATGGAGGAGTATCACCAAGCCGCAAGCCCTTATCTCTTGCCGTACTGCTCCACCATAGGCCGATCAGATCCCAGCATATTCTAGTCTAAGCCGCAGATTCATCTAGAATTTTAAACTGCTGCGTTAGAATTTTTGTTTTATGTACACCGAGCTGGGGCTCGATCCCACATCCACTGAACCATTCGACAGTGAAGCGAATGAGAGGCAGCCGCACAGCCCGCTGAGCTATCTGACCGGCATTATATTATTAATGTTTTATTAAAAAAATTGTGAATGGATTTAAAATGTCTTTTTCCGTACCTCTTCTTAAATGAAAACTTACCGAAGAAAATTTAGTTTGTATTTTTTGTAATAACATCAACAATATTAAGTTAGTGCAAAAACCTAAAGTAGATTTTTACATAACAATACAAAATGCTGCTCTTCGACGAAAAGACACTGTGACTGAAAAATTTAATTTAATCTAGCCAATATACCTTGTACCTCTGACGCACTTTACCAACACTTGTTAAGAGCTTTCGCTAAAACATATATTTGGCGAAATGCCATATATTCCCGCTGTCAAACTCTCGATTTACACAATATGGATATTATATGTCTGATAGTGGTGGGTTGGGAAACCGTGCAAATGCAAAAAGACTTGCAAAACTAATGCTTACAACTGCAAGAAAAATCATGTCAACTGTGTACCATTATATGGATGTGATTTAGATTTTTGTGAAAACAAAGATACTTTTACTGAGTGATATTAGTGTGTTATTTAACAATCTTTTGTACAATTATTTTATGTAACTATTATTAGACTTTAGACGAAATTTATATTATAACTCAATTGATATAAATAAATATATACTCAATAAATAATAGTTATTTGTAAGTATATGTAAACTATGCATAAGTACGATAGAGGCGCAACGGTAGGCGCGCCGCGGCGGCTGAAAAATCGAGTGTACGCGCATACTTAACAATTAAAAAACAACGATCTAAATTAATATAAGCCCCGATTACTCTTCACAATCTTGAAGTTGAATGTTTAAACTTTAATTTAGATACTTGGTAACCTCAAAAATAATAATTTACATATGTGTTTTCAAGCCTTAAAAATGCGTATTTTCGCGTTTTTCAGACTTTAAATCGCTTATAACTCGAAAACTATAAACTTTAGAGAACAATGACAAGAGACTTTTTTTGTTTAAAATGGCCCAAAAAACCTAAAAAAAAAACTTCTGCCCAAAAATTTGGCCCGGCACCCTTCAGATTTGTTTAAAGGGGACATTTTTGAACCGGAATCCGTGAAGAAACCGAATGAGAAACATTTTCCCAACGGGAGCGGCCTCACAGCCTGGACTAAATAGCATATTTAATATTTCTTTGCATAACACACATCTCTCGATCTATTTTTTCTACATATAGGTTTTTTTAAGAAGCTTGTGATTTTTTTTCTTTAATGCTGGCATAATTATTACAATTAAATCTACTGCACATAATTTTAGCTTCTTTGTCACAATTCTTATTTACCTGTGTATTTTGTTTACTCTAATTATAAAACAAACGTCATTGTTAAATTATCAATACAAAATTAGTAGAGCGCATGCCTACATGCTAATTAAAATTAAGATAGTTGCAAACACAAGCACACATTTTTCATACTAAATCGACTCGCTCAACTAACTAATATTTTTAGTTCCGAAATCAGTACTAAAATTAGCATAATGGCAAGCCGACCTTAGAGGCTGTTTACTTCATTGTAAACTTTTTAGAGACTCTTAGCCTTCCATGATGAGTATTATGTGCTCAGTTGATTGTTACATTTGTAAGGATGTTGCCTTAAAAACTATAATTCTTATCAATCATGTCTTTGCTTAGAAATTACCTTGTCTATTGATGATCTTGCTCTTCAACAAATTTTCCAGAGTTTAAACAATTTTATGATTAAGTATGCATTAGTTTCTGACTCTTTCCTTTTCTTCTAATAGTACACAAAAAGGCATAACGCACTCATTAATAAAATTGTCACACTCGTATAAAATCCATTAGTTTCCAAGGTGGAGTCGAATTTCTCTTTTAACCTTTCCTTTTCCCCCAATAACTTCATTTCCCGTAAATGTACCACGTATTGTTATCCCCGAAGCTAAGGCCGGACAGCAATGGTAGGTCTTGCCACTGATTTATGTTTATGTCTATTTTTATGTGGCTAAACACGCGAGTTGCTGATATTTGGGATAAAATTTTATGATTTTCTGGTTTTTCTGAAAGAATATAATCCTGGAAAGGGTGCCATTTTAGGTTTGAATGTTTTTATATAAAACTGAATTGTTTTTATAAACTTAATTTGAAAATATTTTTTTTTATAAAAACCCTATAAAATATCACATAAAAATATACTACCAAATTATTTGGAGGGTCAATTCTATAAAATTTGAATATCGAAGAAATAATAGTTAAAAAAAGGATTGTCCTTTTTCAGCGTCCTTGCTAAAGTGCGTCTAGTCCTGTGGATGAATATTTGTGCATATTCTTATGTGGATTTGTACTTGAACAATATTTAGTTTTCAATGAGTAAATTGCGAACCACTGTCAGTCAATATGTTTTTAAGTTTATTTATGTTTAATAGGCCGTAATTGTTTATTAATGGAAAATTTTGGCCGTAGACAAATCGATGCATTAGTTCAATATTGTAACAAGTCTAAACATTGCAATATTCGAGAAAAAGAAAACGATATTTGGTACGTGATAACGGCAATACTTTTCCTACTTAAGTTTTGAGGTATGCATGTAAGTAAACTAAGGGCCATACCTCACTGGGACGCCATGGCGACGTAGCCAGCGACGTCGCCACGGCTACTCCTGGCCACCGTAGGTCGCCAAAACACGTCGCCAAGAACGCCGCCAGCGATCACCACAGTCGTTCTCGTTATATAGACAGAAATGGACGCGGAAGAAATCGCACTGTTGTATCATTTTTATGTACGTCGAAAAAATATTAAGCAGAAGAAGAAGGAAAAAATATGGGTACATCCTTTTATATCAAATCGAAGAGAAAGCGGTATTTTTGTCAAATTATATGAAGATTTAATGAAATATCCCGAAAATTTTTTCAATTACGTTGAGAATGTCCGTGGCATCATTTAATGAATTATTCAGCTTATGTCGGGATGATCTGACTAAACAAGATACTGTGTTAAGAAAATCCGTGAGTCCAGAAGAAAAACTCTTTGTGACATTAAGGTAATTAAACATTATTTCTAGTCTTGTTACATTTTATACTATTACAAATTAAATAAAATTAAGTAGAAAATTTAAATTATTTATAAGTCATATATATCGAGAATTGATGATTCTTCGGAAAAATTAGATACTGATGCGGGTGACTGATAGGAAGAATGTGCTATTTCTGATCCTCCAGGACGAGAAGAATATCCAAAGTGATGGGTAGGATTATTCACTTGTGATTGGGACCACGAACTTTGCTGATATGAGTGTCCATAACTGCCCGAAGACTCAATAGTACGGGTGGCATTGTCAAGCAAGGTCATCATTTGAATTCTCGTAACCATTTTTTTTTCTTGCGGTACTTTTTTAGGGTACCTAACAAAGATAGCAAAAATAATCTATCCTCGTCCTCAGTATTGGCCTCATTTTTTCTCTTATTTTAATGCTTCTGTTCAGTGTTTCGAATAATTTATCCTTCTCAGGTTCTGTAGTGGTATTTTTTATTTTTTTTCTTTTGGGACATTGTACCACCTCCCTTTCTATTTCAATATTCTCCACAGATTCATCGCCAGCCACGTGCTCTGGTTCCTTAATAGCTACCACAGGTTTTAAAAATTGTAGCTGCTGGAAGAATACATATTGACTTTTTCTTGATCCACCACCGGATCCAGACTTTAAATTTTTTTGTCGACTGACTTCCCTTGTGTAACACCCTCGTATACTTTTCCACTTTTTCTGTAAAGCAACACCTGAAACAAAAAAAAATTATATATAATAAATATAGATGATAATATATTTATAATATACATAATAGATAACAATAAATTGACAAGATAATTTAATTATTTTTTTTTCTAGGTATCTTGCATCAAGGATGTACGTTCAAAGAACTCTATTACAACTACAGACTTGGTTATACAAC
This sequence comes from Diabrotica balteata, assembly GCA_918026665.1. Lineage (NCBI taxonomy): Eukaryota > Metazoa > Arthropoda > Insecta > Coleoptera > Chrysomelidae > Diabrotica > Diabrotica balteata. The sequence continues at coordinate 27,384,443 of OU898282.1, forward strand.
GATTTGTACTATAATTAGAGAAGTGTGCGACATAATATGCCAATATCAAGAAAAATTTATAATTATGCCAAACACAGAAAACGATTGGGAAACAATTGCAAATGGATTTGAAAAAAACTCGAATTTTCCACATTGCATCGGTGCTATCGACGGAAAACATGTCAGACTAATTCAACCGATAAATTCCGGATCGCTGTACTATAACTATAAACATTACTTTTCCATTGCCTTACTTGCAATATGTGATTCTAATTACAATTTCACATATGTAGATATTGGAGCGTATGGAAAAAGCAGTGATTCGGGAATTTTCAAAGAAACTTCGTTTTACCAGAAACTTGTTAGCAATTCTCTAAATATTCCTGAAGCCAAACCACTAGGAAATGGTGACTACATTCCATATACGGTAGTAGGAGATGAAGCCTTTGGTTTACACGAAAATCTTATGAGACCATATGGAGGACACAATCTTAGTTACAAGCAAAAAATTTTTAACTATCGTTTATCCAGAGCGCGCCGTTTTATTGAATGCACATTTGGTATATTATCCAATAAGTGGAGAATATTTCACAGACCACTGAATGTACATATAGAATTAGCAAAAAAAATAGTAAAGACATGTTGCATTTTGCACAATTTTGTACGGTCAAGAGATGGCTATTCATACGACGATACTTTGACGATACCGGGATTCCAAACTGCTACAGATCACGAACGAAATAGAGGAGGTAGAACAGCACTTACATTTCGAGATAAACTGGCAGAATATTTTGGTAATCAGCACTACCACGGCAAGAAAGAAATGTATAATAGCTATATAGGACTCAGAAACGGATAACTACCTATTAACTTTTTTGGCTCTTTCTAATATCTGGCTAGGAAAACATTTAATAACTTAGGAATCCGTCCTCTAATTATATTATATTTCTTATTATTATAGTTTTATTAGGTATTATTATATTATACCTAATAATGCATGATAAATCTGTAATAATACAAAATATATAATTAGGGCACGGATTCTTAGGTTAGGAAATTTTTTTCTTGGATTATTACATTATAATTAACATATATTATAAATAATTAACATATTTTTATGTTATAAAATAGTAATAAATAATTGTACTTACATAGTTGTTTTTTCTCTTGGTTGCTCATTTCTTCTTTATCTTGAAAAATATTAACTAATTCTTCCCAACATTTAATTTTTAAGTTGCGATCTGAGTAATCATTTGACGCACTGTTCCACAAACATGGTCGATTTTCGATTTCTACAATAAATCTTTCAGTATCAAAACTCATTTTGCTTCCTAGTTTTCAAAGTAGCGACTGGTTGGCGACTGAATGAGTGACGGTACGTATACTCTCGTTAATATTGCTGGTATCGTCGCCAAGTGGCCAGGGTAGCCAGTCGCCACAAGAGGAACTGTACACGCTGGCGACGCCTCCAATTCGGACCCGTCGCCAAGTGGTCGCCAAGTGAGGTACCTGCCATTCATTTTAAAAGAATTAATTGGAAACGTCGCTGGCTACGCCGCCATGGCGTCCTGGTGAGGTATGGCCCTAAGTGTAAATGTCCTTATGATGATCATTATGGAGTTACAAAGGTCAAAGCCGTCGATCTTCCAAAGTTTTATGAGCCATTCTGCTCTGTCCTTTGCTTAGATTTTCCAGTTGGCAACATCAATCTTAGCAATCTGTGTTATGTTGTGTATCTACCTCGGCTTTGGTCTGTTCGATCTTCTCGATTCAGCTCAGGTTTCATTAGTCCAATCAATGAGAGCAAAAATACGAAAATACCCCCGATTTCTATCCTAAAGCATCGATTTTGATCAAATTTTGGGAATAGGCTGTACTTAACTCCTAATTCAAAGTCTACCCTATGCTTGTATATGCTTGTTTTTAGGGGTTAAAACTACCTCTTATTGCCAAAATTGAATAAAATTAATTGTAACGTAAATCAAAGTATTTTTAGGCTTACATAATAAAAACATTTGAACGTATCATTTATTTATCTCTTTATGTACATTGATACTTTTTTGTCATTTACAATAAAAATATCTTTTTGTAATTTTAAATCGCTTAAAACTACCCCTCATGATATAAAATAAAAAAGTAAAGAAAAAAATGATGCAAAAAAAAATTATACAAAAGATATATAAAAAATATGTAAAAAAAATTTTTAGGCATTTAAAGGAAAACAGTCATGTCACTAACGTATTACAATCTACATCACTTTCGCCACTGTCATTCATTCTTTCCTCATCTTTGTCAGTGTTTGGAGCACTGTTTTGGCAGTTAACACATACACATTCCCCCATATGTAACGTTAAAAAAGCTAGATCTTTCTGCAGATGCTATTTAAAGGAAATTTTAAGGATTATAAAACTAAATTAATCACATCAATTCAAAATATTTAGTGTTTAAAAGGTAAAGAGTGAAACAGGGGAAGGCAGGTGATACTCGCGCTATCAACAGAATTAAAGTAGTGATATCTCTATCTGACAGTTTTTATGCTACAGTAATAAAAAAATCATAATTTTTGTAAAAATAGTTCGTATAGTTTATATTTTTCGTATATAATTTGCTTTGCTTCTTCTTTTTTGCTTTCTTGCTTTTAGCCATGCATTTTAAACCAGTCCAACTTTTTGGGTATAGAAATAACACTGGTAGAAGGAAAACGATGTATTTAAATTCTGGTGGATGCGGCTTTAAATTGATATAAGATGCTTTTTTCTTATAGTGATCAATATTTTTTGCAACGTATCTCGGTTAGTTTAAATGCGATCGACATTTAACAGTGCTCATTTTAAAAGTCTTTTAAAGCATATTTTTATAGTAAAGTTATTCGCAAAAAATCGTCCGGAAAGGTGTCAGTTTTCAATGAAAATGACAAATTTTCAATGAGGAATATATAAAAAAAATAAGTTATGATGCATAATAAAAAATTATGCATCATTTTTTGCTTAGAATTAGATTTACTAACGACTATCTAGAGAGAATTACCTTAGCGGATCTTAGTAATCAGAGAATTACCTTAGCGGATGAACAGCAGGGTTTTCGCATAGGAAGATCGTGGACAGATGCAGTATTCATCATAAAACAGATTACCGAGAAAGCACTAGAGTATAACAGACCAGCATTCATATGTCTAATAGACCTGAAGAAAGCATTTGATAAAGTAAAGCTTAAAGATGTAATTCACCTTCTTTACGATAGAGAAATTTCACTAAATGTTATAAAAACAATAGAGAACATTTACCAGAACAACAATATGGAAGTCAGAATAGATGACCAGCTTACAGATCCAATAGATATGGCCAATGGAATAAGACAAGGAGACTCACTTAGTCCAACACTATTCAATCTAATCATGGATGAAATCATCAATACTATTAATAAAGGAAGAGGATACAAAATGGGGAACAAAGAAATCAGAATACTCTGCTATGCAGATGATGCGGCCCTAATTGCATCCAATGAAGACGATCTACAAAGACTAACCCATAGATTCAACACAAGGGCAAAGGACTTTAATATGGTGATCTCTACACAGAAAACTAAAACAATTGTAATCAGTAAAGAACCAATTAGATGTAAACTGGAAATCGACGGTATCAGCATTGAGCAAGTAATGGGGACAAATTACCTAGGAATTACACTGTATAGCTACGGAGATGTGGAGAAGGAAGTGAAAAATCAAGTACAAAAGGCTAATAAAATAGCAGTTGTCTTAATAACACGATATGGCGCCATCCCCACATTAATACCGACGTGAAATCAAGAATCTACAAAGCAACAATAAGACCAATAATGACATACACTTCAGAGACAAGACCGGATACCTCCAAAACTCAGCAACTACTAGAAACAGCGGAGATGCGTTTACTGAGGAGAATTACAGGAAACACACTGAGGGATCGAATGAGGAGTGAAGAGATCAGAAGAAAATGCAATATACCAGAAATAAATGAGTGGACACTGAACAGAAAAAAGGAATGGAACGAACACATAAACAGAATGGAAGAGACCCGATTAGTCAGATAGCGAGGGACAAATCACCAAAAGGTAGAAGAAGTATCGGGCGACCACGCAAAAGATGGAGTGATAACCTCCAATAGAGGCATTAATCGACATTGAACAAGCATTTTGCTTATAAAAAAAAGAAGAAGAACGACTATCTAGGTTTATTTTGACCAAAAAAAGTTGTACTCTTATTATTCCATCCACAGCAAAATCCAACTTATCCGTTCGAATATTATTGTGCAAAAATATGAATAATCTCATTTTATATCATTATTCTAAAGGTAACTTTAAATTTTCTATACTACATTTTCAAAAAATCTAAGTTTTTCGATTTCCTGAGAGAAATTATGTCCCATCCCTTTGTCCTTACAAAATCTAGTTACGTATTTCCTATCCCCCCTGGTGAAGGGCAGAAGCGATCATCAGAACCAGCTCAAGACGCAGAGGAAATGATCCTGGACCGGCTTGAAACTGTTATACTACAAGCATGACTGGAGCAGTTTGAATAGTTGTGGTACTGCGATGGGAAAGCCAACGGGAAAACCACCCCATTTTATTTCCCACAACTTTAAATGGCAGACTTCTTTTTCTTCAGTGCCTTATCCGGTCCGGATGTTGGCGATCATCAAGGCTATCATGGTTTTGTTGACTGCTCTGCGAAACAGCTCCGCTGAGGTCATCCCAAACCATTGTCGGAGATTTTTCAACCACGAGATACGACTGCGTCCCGGTCCTCTTCTGCCAAATACTTTATCCTGCATAACGAGTTGAAGAATTCGATATTTTTCTTCGTTCCGCATCACGTGGCCGAGGTACTCAAGCTTACGTTGTTAAAAATGGCAGACGGAAACAAGAAAATGGCCCTCGGTTCGGTGCACCCTTTAAATGGGGAGAGGGTGCGAAGAATCCCTATGTCAATTACTATTGAGGTCCAAGGAAGTGTACAGAGAATCCAAATATGTATATGACAGGATAGAATGCATTGCCACCTGGAACGTAAGCAGCTTATTCATGTCTGGGAAACTGACAAACACTGAAGACGAGATGAGAAGAATAAAAATAGACATCTTGGAGATGAGTTAAGTAAGATGGCCTGGTTCAGGAAGACAAAAAACAAAAGATGGATACATCTATTGGTCAGGAAAAAGTGACCCCGAACATCAATATGGAACGGCTATATTAGTATCGGACAAAATTGCGCAGTAAGTCATAGACTTCATCCTTCTAAATGATAGAGTAGCAATGCTGAAATTAAGAACAACTAATAGAAACCTAAATATTATTCATATTTATGCTCCAACAAGTGACAAATCAGAGGAAGAAATTAAAAACTTTCATAACAATATAGATGAAATAATGCGACTGACAAAAAAAGGCGAGATAACGTTGATACTGGGTGACTTTAACGCCAGAATTGGTCGTGGTGCCGAAGGAGACAATATAGGAGCATATGGTCTCGGTACCAGAAACAATAGGGGAGATAGACTGGTATAATTCCGCCCAGAGAACAACCTATTAGTAGCCAATACCTTCTTCAAACAACATTCTAGAAGGCTATACAAATGGAAATCACCTGCACACAAAAAAAGATGAAATTGTTAGAAATCAAATTGACTTCACTTTGCTCGATAACAACTTCAAGAAGTACATAAAATCTACTAAAACATATCCTGTAGCTGACATTCATAGCGATCACAACCCAGTTATAATGGATTTTAGACTAAAAAGGTTTCTTAAAGTTAAAAGGAAAAAGTGTTAAGAAAAATAGACATTCACAACTGAAGAACTCTGAAAAAAAATGTGAAATAAGTATCAAGGTTGAGAAAGAAATAAAAACGCTAGAGAACTTGATCAAGTTCACAAGTATCACAATTGTGATAGCCCGTTTGGGCATTTTATTATATACCTTTTATAAAGGATTTGAAATACATTTTTTGTGATATATGGTATACAGCCAGCTACAGGAACTTAGTTTTCTAGTGGATTTTTATATTTTCAAATCGTTTGGTATACCAATATGCATTAAAAGAAAAACCTTTAATCAGTGTGTTTTGCCAGTGTTGACTTTCGGTGCAGAAACGTTGACCATGACAAGGAGAACAGTTGAAAAGATCCGTGTGTGTCAAAGGGCGATGGAGCGTGCTATGTTGGGCGTTTGACTACGAGACAAGATCCCAAATCGCCAGCTACGACAAAGAACAGGAGTGGCTGATGCAGTAGAGAGAGTAGCAACACTGAAATGGAACTGGGCAGAGCACGTGGCTCGAATGACAGATAATAGATGTAAAAAGCAGATACTGGAATGGAGACCAAGAGATGATGCCTACCGAAGCAGAGGTCGTCCACAAACATGTTGGACTGACGATCTAAAACGTTGTCATGGGAATTGGATGCAAGAGGCACAAGATCGAAATAGATGGAAAATTATGAAGGATATCTATGTCCAGCAATGGATAAGCGAAGATTGAATGATGATGAAGCTTAGTCTCACGATTCAGTAACTTAATTTTCATTAAGTCTTTGTATGCATAAAAGCACTTATTACGGCTAAGAATCCGTGCTTGTATTTCTTGACTGATGTTGTCATTTATTATTGAACCTAGGTAGGGAAAAGTGGAGACATATTTGTAGGTATGGTTGTCTACTTTCAGATTCTCATGTTGATTTGTTTTTATGCATTTCATTTATTTTGTTTTGCTTTCATTTACATATAAATCAAACGTAGCTGCTTCTCGTTTCAGTTCTATAACTTTTTCGCTTAATACCCTTTTGCATTATCCGCATATGCGTATATTTGCATTGATCTTGTATTAATGCAGCCGTTTATATCCAGTTTTACAACAACAGCTTTTAAAGTTAGATTAAAAAGTGGTGTTGATAAGGCATCACCTTGTCTAACTTCATTTTCAATATCAAAGGCCTGCGTCATATCTCCATCTATTCTCACCATAGCTTTGGAACCCTCCAGAGTCAGTCGTATAAATTTAACCAACTTATTCAGTATCCCTAACATAGATAGTTGCTTTAAAACCTGTTGTCGATCTACTCCATCAAACGCCTGTTTGAAATCGATATACAAGTTGTAAATAGGTAGATGTTATAATTGGTAGATGTTATAGGTAGGTAGATGTTATAGGTAGATGTTATAAATAGGTAAATAGGTAGATGTTGTAAATAGGTCTATGTTATATTCAACACATTTTCCATGTATACCTCTTAACATATGTATTTGGTTTATAGTTGACCTCGTTGGTCTGAAGCCACATTGGTATTCACCAACCATCTCCTCCAAAAACGATTCCAGACGGCTCTATATAATTCCTGATAATATCTTGTAGACAACATTTAAAACTGTTATGCCCCTATAATTTTTGCAGAGTCGTTTGTCTCCCCCTTTGTACATAGGAAGTATGATTCCTACTTTCCAATCTTCTGGGATGACTTCTATTGTCCATATGCCCACCATTCTTTATCAGTTCTGCAGTTATTCTATCTGTGCCAGGTGCTTTGTTATTTTTTAGATATTTTATGACGTTTATCGTTTATTCCAATGTTGGTTGGTTAATTAGTTGTTCTGCTGTGTGGTGAAATATTTCTTCGTCTTCGATTTGTTCTTTTTCTGGGTTTAACAGCTCTTGAAAATACTCCTTCCCCTTTTCATTATTTCCTCTTTCTCGCTGATAATTGCCCCATTTTTGTCCTTGCAAACTGTTGATTTTGTCATGTATTCTTGGGTGTATTGCTTGGTTTTCTTATAAAATTTTCTAGTCTCAGCACTTTATCACCGCTATTATTTAATCTGTATTCGGAACCTATAATAAGGGAAGCATTAGACGAGGTTCTACGTGAAATCAATATTAACAGAACCAGCATAGACATCAGGTACGCTGATAATACCGTCCTAATAGCAAGCAACGCACAAGAACTACCAAATATAATAAATGCGGTAGTTCGTCATATCGTCATAGCGAAATGTTCGGTTTATCGATGTAAATGTTTCCAAAACTAAAATTCTAGTATTTTCAAATATATCAAAAAACGTACATTTGTATGCCAAGGGACAAATAATAGAACAGGTAACTTCCATAAAATATTTGGAAGCAAATATCAACAGCCAATGTAATCCAAAAAAAGAAATCCTATCAAGAATCGAACAAGCATGGAGAACACTCATGAACATGAAAACATATTTTACAAGATCAGATTAGTCTAGAGCTCAGAATTCGAATAATCAGATGTTACGTTTCCTCTGTTTTGCTGTATGTCTGTGAAAGTTGGACAATGGACTCTGAAACTGAAAAAAGAATAGATGCCTTTGAAATGTATATATAAATGGATGCTGGGAATTTCCCATGGATACAAAAAGTTAGCAATGGTGAGGTGCTTTGGCGTATGAGTAAACAAAAAGAATTACTCAGCATAATCAAAGAGAGAAAAATACAATACTTGGGTCATGTGTTGAGAGGTAAAAGATATTAATGACTCCAAATCATATTGGAAGGTAAAGTTCAGGGCAGAAGATTAGTTTCAAAAACGCCAGAACACGTGGCTGAAGGAGACGGCGCAATAAGAAGTAGAATGTAATCGCAGATAATATTACAAATATTCGGTATAAAAAGTCAAAAAATGAGGGCATATTTTTGTTCTAAAATGATGCATGAATTTTTCAACTACAGCGTAGTCAAATTGTAATCTAGTTGTTAACAACTTTCTGGAACATTTCTACAAAACTATAGTTTGACTACAAACGCTACAAACAACTTTCTGTCTATACTATTCAGAGAGGATCTCACTACAGTTCGTGACTTATTTTTAAAACTTTATTTTTAAAAAGATTTATGAAATGTCTGAAATTACTATATTAAATAGGAAAACAAAAATTATTTAAGTAGTTAAGTAGTTAAGCATGGGGTCAGTACTGTACTTCGCTAACAAAAATATAGTGTTTTGTCCTCGGTCAAGTTGCTTACAAGTAACATTTTTTTCTCAAAAATTCTCACGCTTGTACTTCATACAGCTCGATGGCGGCTCGTTGAAATAATAAGAAAATGAAGCAGCCGGCCAAACACGATGGTCATGCTGAGTCGTGAATGGACGAACTAACAAAACGTTGTTGTAGATCTACAATCAACTACTGCTCCTGATCTGTCGGCTTCTTTTATAATATTAGCTTTGACTATTATATGTATACCTACAACAAATATGTACAAATCATACGGGGGTATACCAATGCTTATTTGATTATTATACTATCGACAAGAAAAATTTTTATATTATTTATATCCTTATATTCAATGTAGTTAAACAAGAGACATCTTTAAGACCCTACGATGTAAAAGTTTGGAGAGGGCAGAATGTGGATCGGATCACCTACTAGTAAAGGCACCCGTGGAAATAAGATATATTAAACAAAATAAATCCCAAGAACAGACAAACAAAGAATCCATACGGCTCTATAACATAGACAGCTTAAAAAATGAGTCCACAAGTTTTCTTTATAAACTACGTTTGGCACAAAAATTAGACGAAGAAATAAACGGAACAGCGGAAGAAATGTATGAGACTTTGAAAATCAAAATTCCTGAAGCAGCATTAAAAGCTCTAGGTACGAAAGAAAAAGTAAAACGTAGAAATTATTGGTGGACAGAAGGTTTATTAGAACTGGTAGAAGAAAAGAAAAAACTGTATCTCAAACGGTTAGCGACAAAAGATGAGGAAGACCGAAAGAACTATAACAGATACAAATATATAGTAAAAAAGGAAATTAAAAAAACAAAAAACATAACCTGGGACAACAAGTGTGCAGAAATAAGCTCAATGGTAGGAGGATCTAGGTCCAGACAAGCTTGGAAAACTATCAACAGTCTTCGAAAAAATACAAACGAAACAAAAAAAATAAACCCCATAGACATAAAAGGTGGAAAAATTATTACGAAAATCTATTAAATGAACAACGTACACAGTTTCTAGACACACATATAGATAGAGTTGAAACGGGGTTAAATGAAGTGGCGATGATTACCGTAGAAGAAAATAAAAAACGCATTACAAAAAATGAAAAATAATAAAGCTCCTGGGCCGGGTGATTTACCTATCGAGTTATTCAAACATGCCACTGCAATAACATTAGAATTGCTTTGTAAAATGTTTAACAAGTGCCTACAAGGAGAAAGTAATCCCAAGAGATTGGAAAGTCTCGTACATAAACTCCATCTACAAAAAGGGAAACAGGAATGACTGCAGTAATTACCGAGGTATCAGCATTACGTCATCCACTGGCAAACTGTATGAAAGAGTTCTGAAAGCCAGAACAGAAAAAGAAGCCACAGAGATCGAAGAACAAAGTGGATTCCGACCAGGGAGATCTTGTGTCGACAATGTATTTACTCTCAAACATCTAATAGAAAAGAGATTAGCAAGAGGACTAGAACTTCATGCCACTTTTATAGATCTCCGTAAAGCGTTTGACTCCGTACCACTGCAGAGACTATGGACAACATTGGAAAAACGCAGGTATAAATGCAGTATATATAAAATGCCGTGAAAAAGCTATATCAAGATAACCAAGCTTATATTAAGGTTGGAAACCAAATTTCCAAGGGTTTTCCCCAAACAAAGGGTGTCAAACAGGGCTCTTGCCTCTCCCCAACCCTATTTAAAATATATCTTGGTAATGCTTTAAAATATTGGATGAGAAAATGCAGCCCAATGGGCATATGGGTAAATGACACTCCTATATACACAATCCTCTTCGCAGACGACCTACAAGATATGACGTACATGATAAACAAACTAATAGACGAATCCAAAAAATGGGGATTAGAGGTTAAAAGCGAAAAGATACAATACATGAATATAGGAGGCATCGGTCAAGACATGGAAACAGAAAGCGGATTAATTAAAAACGTTGATCAGTACGAATATCTCGGAGTTACACTAAGCGAAGACGGGAGAGACGACAAAGATATAACAAGAAAAATAGGAAAAGGAAAAAACATGATAAAAACACTACATCCGATCCTGTGGAATAAAACTTTAACTAAGAAAACAAAGAAAAATATATATCAGGCTATGATTCAGCCGGTGCTGACGTATGAGTCAGAAGTGTGGGTCTTTAACAAGAATATGTCACAAAAACTCCTCTCAACGGAAATGATGTACTGGAGAAGATGTTCCGGGTTAACTTTGTTTGGCCACATAAGAAATGAAAACATAAGAGAGAGAATGAAAGTAAAGAACACAATAATGGATACGATACCCCAAAAACAATTAAAATGGTATGGACACCTGAGACGGATGAACGAAGAAAGGATACCACGAAAGGTTTGGAACTGGAGACCTACACAGAGAAATAAAAGGGGAAGGCCAAGAAAGAAATGGATATCCAATATTTATATAGAAATAGAAAATAGAGGTCTTCAAGAAGAAGACTGGGCCGATAAAAAATTATGGCGATTGGGATGCGAGAAGCGACAAAATTAAAGTTGCAAACACTCGCTATATATATATATATATATAAATATATAATATATATATAATATATATAAATATATATATAATATATATATATATTCAATGTGTGAGGTTGTTGCTATGTACCTTGAATCATACGGACAGAGGGAGTTCAGTTTGCTGATGTATCTCTGCCATATAGAAAGGGAGGAGAGCACAAAAGTTTGAAAAGAATTATAGTTACAGGAATTATATTAAGAAAAAACTCTAGAAAAAATTTTCTATGATAAAAGTCATCAAATAAAGAGCATAAAGAACAAGACTTGTTGCTCATTTTCAGAAGCAAAACAACTTGTACCTACGAAGGGAGAAATCAACAGCAATATACAATCGAATGGAAAAATGTCACTTCCTGCTTACAAAGAATAAAGTACGGAAGATCAGTGATCAGTCCATCTGTTTTTGTGATCTACCTCTCAATAATGCTCTTCCAACGGTTGTCTTCCATTCTTCCTATAAGTCCTGCCCAGTTCCATTTTAACATGGCAAGCATTTGAATTAAATCTGTAACTTTTGATCGCCTCGTTATTTCTTCATTGGACTTTCGCAAGTCCAATGAAGAAATAATAATTCTCCGTGCTATAGCTCTCTGAGTCGTGGGACACGATTCTTTCTAATCAATGAGTCGTGGGACAATACCCAAGAGATTAAATGTCGCATCGGAAAGGCAAAGAGTGCATTCTTGACTATGAGTTCTGTGTTCAAGAGCCATAACGTCACCCTAGAAACAAAAATAAGGCTCCTTATATGTTATGTGTGTTCCGTGCTGCTGTACGGAGTAGAAACGTGGACATTAAAGGCGGAAACTTTATCAAAACTTCAGGCTTTTAAGCTATGGTCATACAGAAGGATCTTGAAGATACCATGGACAGACAAAGTCACCAATGAAGAAGTGCTGCAGAGAATGAACACAACTGCGGATTTGGTCAACATCGTGAAGGGCCGTAAGCTGCAGTACTTGGGCCATATAACGAGAAATCAAGGCAGATACGAGCTACTTCAATGCATTTTACAAGGTAAAATTGAAGGAAAAAGGATCCCAGGACGAAGAAGAATATCCTGGCTTGCTAACCTGAGAGCATGGTATAGAAAGACCTCGACACAGCTATTTCATATAGCAACTAACAAAGTGATCATAGCCAGAATGACAGCCAACGTTCAGAACGGACAGGCACCCTAAGAAAAAGATAGCTCTCTGAGTCACTTGGAGTTTCTGAACTATGTTATTAAAAGCCCGTATTTCAATTCCATTTGTCAGTAGCGGCAGCACATACTGATCGAAAGTTTTTGCCTTTAAACTATTTGGTAAGTTTGATTTAAATATTGTTTGTAATCTTCCGAATGCTGCCCATTCTAAGGAACATCTTCTATTTGTGTCTTGTAAATATGCAACGCTTGGTGTACCGCATGAATTTACTGTAAGTTTTTTTCTTTTCTTTACATATTTACGTAATATTTATTCAGAACCATATTTCTCATGGAGTGCTTTGGGAATAATTTAATTTTATTTACATTTCTTTTACCAGGAACTTCTTTGGCTTAGTTTAAGAAATTTGATTTAATTTTTGCCTACCTTTATTTGATTCTATCACTTTCTATGATATAAAACCTTTTTTCTGTTATTTTCTTCAAGAATTCTATATCTTTCAACATAATTACCCATTTGCATTTGTTGAGACGTCTAAATAAAATATGAACTGGCATTAATTTGTTTTAATACCTCCTAAAAATTCTCAATCAACGTTTTTCAATTGTTTTTCTTCGTCCAGCTTTATCTCTTTCTTGGTTGAGTTTTTCTCTGTCGCACCACCTAGTAAGAATATTTAATGCTGTTTGGAGTGGAGATAGCACATTACCATATTTTGATCCTAATTTTGTTCATACAGTGCTAGTCAAAAGTCCGTTCCCCCCCTTGTAACTTTTAAACGGTTATTGTTATAATAGTGAAATTTGGAGGGAGGTAATAAACAGACGTAGGCTTCTAAACTAGTCATAACAGGTGACGTAATAGTGACAGATGATGTTACAGCGCCACTGTGACAGATAATTTTAAATGGGACCTTATGGCAAGTAATACCTCGTTTGGAAGGTATTGAAAATACCTATTCAATCATAATAATTTTGTTAGAGTTTAAGCTAATTTTGATTAATAAATTAAAGAAATAGTAATATTGTGGCTTTTCATTTAATTGATAAATATTTAACAACCAGTTCTTATAGTAAGTGTTCAAGATAGGCTCCATCTACTTCCTGACAGTAATGCATCCTATTTCTAAACTCTTGCCGTACTCATTCAAATGTGTCGGGGGAAATTGCCCTACATTCTTCAACAATTCTTTGTTTCAAAATGCCAATATTGTCAGTTGCTGTAGCGTAAACTTTAGATTACAAGTATCCCACAGAAAAAAATTTAATGGTGTGAGGTCCGGTGACCGAGCAGGCCATTCTATCGTACCCCGTCGTCCAATTCATCTACCACGATATTCCTCATCTAGTTAACGTCTTACTGCACCATAATGGTGTGCAGGAGCACCATCTTTTTAAAACGTTATTTCTAAGTGGCCGAATTCATCTGGATCATCCTCCATAATTTCAAGTATTAATGGTTCAATTGCATTTTGTAACATCTTCAGATACACTTCACCGGTTAAGTTAGTACATATTGAGAAAAACAGGCCCAACTATGTGGTTTCCCAAAATACCTGCTCAAACATTTATTTATTTTTTTTGGAAATTGAGTATGTGTTTCACAAAAGACGTGAGGATTTGTGTTACAACAATACCTCACATTGTGTGTGTTAACATTTCCATTGAGAGAAAAAGTACTTTCGTTATGTTTTTTTCGTAAATGTTTTTGCAATCTAAAAACAACTAGAGAATTGACAAACGTCAACTTTTTTTGACAAATAACCAAAGGCTGACGTTAGAATTTTTATTAATTAAATGCCAAGTTAGAATTGAGTATTTATTTAATTTATTTGTCAAAAGCATCTTAAATCCAAACAAAATTAGTATGATTTTAATAGGTATATTAAAATAATTGTAGTTTAGCATTTAATCAATAAATATTATAACGTTAGCCTCTGGTTAATTGTCAAAAAAGTTGACGTTGACGTAAAAACAATTAGAGAATTGAAAAACGTCACCTTTTTGACAAGTAAGCAGAGGCGGAGGTTTTAATATTTATTAATTAAATGCGAAACTGCAATTTTCGTATTTATTTAATTTATTTATGAAAATAAGCTTAAACTCAAACAAAATTATTATGACTGAATAGGTATTTTCAATACCTATTACTAATCAAACGAGGTATCACTTGCCATAAGATCCCATTAAAAATTATCTGTCACAGTAGCGCTGTAACGTCATCTGTCACTATTACGTCACCTGTTATGACTAGTTGAGAAGCCTACGTTTGTTTATTACCTCCTTCCAAATGTTACTATTATAAGTATAACCGTTCAAAAGATACGAAGGGGGGAACGGACTTTTGACTAGTACTGTATATCTAGAAAGACGGTTAATGCAATCTCTCCATGGGTAATGGAGTGACTCATTTTCTGAACTACTTTGTTTCTGTAAAGAATCATTTCTGAACGTAATTCTTTATTTTACTTTTTTGATAAAACCATCGGTATAAGATCCATGTTTTAATATAGAGCCGTCGACCTGTAAATTTTAATCCACCTAATTTTCCAACTGAAATTGCTTACAATAAAGAGCAGTATAATTTTCTGGTATATAATCAACCTAAATCAACCCCTTTATTAAATACAAATCCCATCCATATTTTCCAACACATTATCTCGCGACTACTGACATATTTACGAGCACGAACCCATCAGCACATCCCATTTATCCAAATTCGACGCTTCTGCCTCTTAACGCTGTCGAATACCAGTGTAGAACCGGAACGGTATACTCTACGGGTATCGTAACACAGAGTGTTTAAAAGTTTAATGGATAATATATAGTAAATTTGACATTTAGAAACACTAAAAATATAAATTCTACATCGTTAACATCTATTTCTTTTTGTTTTTCTTAAGACAGTGATGACTAGTGGTCATCACTGTCTTAAGAGGTAGGTAAAATTAAGGTTTCGCTCTTATTAATTTTAAACATTTAACTATCCAATTTTTTGCTTTATATTTTATATACATGACAATTTTTATTTATTTTTTTTGTTTGGTTCTAACATAGTTTCTAACGGATTTTCGATGAAACAAAAGAAGTTTTCAAACAGAAGAGTATTTTCCATTCAAAATATTTTCAATAGAATTTAAATCTGGACTGCGATTAGGTAAAACAAATCGTGTGATTTGAACCTCGCCAAGAGACTCAGTCACTATAGCAGTTGTGTGGGAGGTGCATTGTCTTGCATAAATGTTGCGTCGTCTTAAAGAATATCCAAGAAAGGTAAAAACAGGGTTTTCTGGAACCTCTGCAATAAACTTACCCTTAAAAAAGGTACCAAGATTCTCGATAAAATCTAACTCCGGGCGAACATAAAAGAATCCTACAAAGGATCCAAAAGATCCATCAAAGCATTAAAATCCTAGTACTAGAAATGATGCTTTATCAAATGGTTTAAGTCGATTGGTCTTGTGATTGATCATTGTCACTTCTACATGTCTATCTGAATCCGTAGGAGATAATCACGATTCATCGGATAATAATACATGAATTCAATCCGCGGTTGTCGAAGTCAAGTGTTCTGGTGCAAAATTCTATCCGGTAATCTGGTGTTTACTGTAGCTGTAGTTTAAAAAGAGAGCCCAGCTGCATGAGGTCGCCTCCTCACGTTCCGTTCACTATAAGGTTCAATTTCTGACATCTTGCAGATAACTTCGAAGCGAAACTGCTGTTATCGTTCGGTTTATCAACGCACTGAAACGAGAAAGAGATCTTCTCTAGATGTTGTAGTACTGTCTTGGTCCTAATCCTGAACCAGTTCGTCGAGTAAGCCTTTGTACTCGTTATAAACTCAAGAGACTAAATCATTTTTTACAATCTAATTTATATGAAAAGTCAATGCATGCCATACAACATAAGCAATCTAACATAGGCCTGGTATAACTGGATTTTCTTTGCCTTCGTTAGTGGACTGGACCTGAAAATGTATGGAAGTATTAGTTTTTTAGCAGTGTTTGCTTTTACCTTGATTTGTTAAGTATTCCTCATGAAGTTGAGTTTCCTGTCGAGATGGACTCCTAGGTACTTGATTGATTCTTCTGACTAGATCTTGTTTTCTCCTATTATTATTACTACTAGTGGAGTTACTACTAGTGGGAGTACTGAGTGAACATGATGAACTGTGTCTTTTCGGCGTTGATTTTGATCTTTCATTTTTCGATATATTCTGTAATTCTTCCTAGGTGATATTCTATGTTTTTTGTAGAGGGATGTACTTGTTCTTGGATCTGTTAGTAAATCTGAAACAAAAGTGTTGTATAAAATGGGCGAGAGTATACTGCCCTGAGGTGTCATTTTTTGGATTTCTTGAAAATTGGACGTCTTTTGGTCAGCTAAAACTTAAACGTTCTGTTAGTTAGATATGTATCACTTATATTAACTAAATAGTCAGGTAATCTAGCTTTGTCCATCTTGTAGATTAGTGCTTTCTTTCAGACCGTGTCATATGCTTTCTCGATGTCCAGGATGGCTATTTCTGTCTTCTGTTTCCTGTTGAATCTGATCTTCGTATCGCTGATAACTCTAGTTGGAGTTTGCAGTTTCTTCCTCTTCTGAATCCAAACTGGTACTCCTGAATTATGTTTCTTCTTTCTGAGTGCTTCATCAGCCTTCTCTTCAGTGCTTCATCTTCAAAACTCGACCACTCAATTTCTTCTGTGGACCATGTGAACTTCTCAAATGGTTGAAAACGCCATCTTACAAATATCTCAGATCAGGTACAGTACAAACAATCGGTGATTAACTCAACAAAAACTGCCAAATCGTTTTATGAGCCTAAATTCACCTCCCAACTTAAAAAAAGTTGATGGCTTTGAAATCTACCGCCGAAAGCTATCACTTTCAAATCTAAATCTTTTTCTATTTGCACTTTATTATTTTGCACTTTTTTGCACTTTATTTTTTTGCACTTTATTATTTTTCGATGGCAACAACAAAAAAACGAATAACGAAAAAACAATAACAAATTTGAAGAAAATCCGGACTAAACAACCCCAAGCCTTTAACCCCAAAAACCCCCCATCCTGGGTGCGCCACTGAATTGAGCAGAACTTATGCATAAAAAATAAAAACTATGACAGCTTCCTGATATGAAGATTTGCTATATGCAGTAGAGTTACGTACACACATAAAGATCAGAATGTGATATAAATCCGAGGGTACAACGTTATCCTCAGAATTTCAACTAAAAACATGGTTATTTACCTACAAGATCGAGGCCAAGTAAGTAAAAAAGAAATCTTACTTAGGGAGGGAAAGAATAATAAGGGTAGGCTGAGAGAAACGAGAGTCCAGATAATCTGATTTCCCACTTCGACAGATTAGTCCAATGAGAAAACGAAAATTAACAAAAATATTATCAAAGCATTAGCAACCCAAGATTTGGAATAACATAATAAACCGGACTATGCTTTACTATAACAGAAAGAAGAATACCTAATGATGTCTTGGCAAGACATGATGTCAGTAGCAAGATTGGAATAACAGAATAAACCGGACTATGCTTTACTATAACAGAAAGAAGAATACCTAATGATGTCTTTGCATCTGATTTATTCAAAGTAGCGTAAAATTTTAACAATCCGCCACTGTTTTCAGTAGTCATTCACGACCGACATCCAAACCCAAATTCCACAAAATCTCGTGACTGGTGACCTTTGAACGTTTATTTGTCCTTTAACCCTATTTCATCCTGTTTCGTCTCGAACTGACCTACATTTCCAACATCGGGGAGACGGGTGCGACTGTAGGACACACAGGAACGTTGGCGTTGTTAGCATCCTTGAGAATCACATGGAAACATCGAGAATAGGTGGGGCATTGAAACATTTTCAATTTGTACTGATGCAATGTTCATGTTAGACTAGGATATGTCCATTTAATTAATTGTGGTATATGTCGTCGAATGAAGAATTGCAACATTTTACCTTTTATTATTTTATTGATATAATGTGACAAACTACACGTCGTTTATTTTTGTTTGCTTCTTCGGGTACAAGTTTGCTATTGAATTATTTCGATAATCTTGACAATGCTAGTTTTACTTGTTGTGGCACGCAAGATAAGATATTGCGCATACTGAAAAGAAGGGAGATTGAAGTTGTGACGTAATTAGAGGGTTGCAAATTTGTAATGTCCGTTTAGTTTGAATGATTCGCAATTGTTAACCATAGATTGAGTATATATAAGTAGAGATTGTTAATTGTTGTAGAGATTGTTGATTGTTAACTAAGATTATTGTATATTTTATCTGCGTAAAAGTGAGATTTACTTTACTAAAAAGTATAAAAATGAGGTATGTTGTTTTCAATTGTAATAACGATAATCAAAATAAAGGTTTTACTGGTGAAATTAGATTTTTTGAGTTTTACAAAGATAATGTTTTATAGTAATTACTATTTAACTAGGAATAAGCCACAATTAAAGGTTAAAATACATTTATTGACGTTTCAATTTCCACTTTGGAAATCGTTCTCAAAATACAAGCATTAGTAAATTAAAGAAATTTTGTTTTTTGTTACTTAGTGAAAAATTCTTCTAACAATTTAATTTTATCTGACTCATGTATATTGACAATTCAGACATACATTATACATTTTAAGGAAGACGACTTTAAAATGATATTGCCAATATTGTTAAGTTGCGCTCCTGAGACGACTTTACTTATAAGATAGTTCATTCGATTACATGAAATCAACTTAAACTTGAGAATATCCGTCAGAAAAAATCATAGCATGTAATTCGTCTTTAAAAGACAAACACATGCCATGATGATAGTAAAATTCTTCTGTTAGTGATTTCATAGTAAATTATGAGGGAAAAACCAGGAAAAAAAACCACATAATACTATCCCGACATTAAGTATTTGGTCGTGCATTTAGTTTATTTTCAATAAACACCAAATTCTGATTTTATATGTTTGTTATTAAAAAAAATAAATGATGTATCCTCCATATGTTACTGACTTACTAATACTGCTATTTTGTTTTTAATAACTTCCTCTTTCAATATGGGTAACCAGATCCTACTACATTCTGTCGACGAATTTGCTACACAATTGGTTCCATTTAGCATAATTAGAGCCGCTTTTTTAATTTTTCTCTTTTTATCATCCGTTTTTTTAGGACTAAATTTGATTTAGAATCATTCCATTGAACCCTATGTTCATCATCCCATGCGTGTTTGCATATTTGAGATCTATCAAATTCTCTATTTTTAATATAAGACTGATGTTCACTAATTCTAACATTTAATAGCCTTGATGTTTCACCTAAATAAAACTGATCGCATTCACAAGATATTTTATAAATGCAATTCTTTGTCCTTTCTTGTTCATTGTTAGGTTTGGCTTTGACAAAATAGATCTCACTGTGTTTGTTGTTTTGAATGTTGTTGAAATGTTGAATTTATTTCCTATCCTTTTAAGTTTTTCTGATAATCCTTTTATGTATAGTTTTGTTATTTTCCTCGTATTATTCCTTGTGTATACTGTAGGATCTCGTTCCAAGTTGTTCTGTTCGATTCGATCGAATTATTCGGTTCTTTCTCCAAAATTTCCGAATGGTAAAGTGCATTATCTAAAACTATAACTGATGCTTTACTTAGACTAGGTAACAGTTTCTCCATTTAACCATTTAACGCCATTTAACGAACATATCTGCATTTATGTTTTCATGGTAATCAGTAGATTTTGATTTTAAATAAAAAATCAAATCTGCGTTTTCTCTAAAGCCTTTTTTCCTCCTGCATTAAGTATGATGTGTCTTTTGTCTTCGCTATCTGTTTGTTTTATTGATTTTATGCTAATTGTTTTAATTCCACCCTTTGCAAATATCCATGTCTCATCTAAGTGTACGAATGTTACATTTTCAGATTTAAGTCTAGTATATTCTCTCAAAATGTTATTCTTTTGTGAACCACACTACTCCTTTCACATAAAAGTAACCTATTATTATAATTTTTTAATTTAAATCCTAAATCTCTCTTCCTAAACACGTTCCAAAGGCTAGTCCTCTTAATTTCAGAAACTTGTTTTTCTTTTATTTTGGCTAGTAAAGTATCTAAACTGACATGTTGATTGTTTTTACGCATTCGATACAAAATATTGCAAATGTCAAACATTTTTTTTCCATCAGGTAAGTCAATATTCCTAGAATGTTTACGTATTGTTTTCTTGTCTTCGTAATACTCAGTCACAGTAAAATCTTCTTGAGAATCTCTGACAGTTTTCATTACAGTTTTTAGCTTACTGTCACTTGTCCCGAGTGCGTTACAAACGCACACTGATTTATACATAATATTAACTTCAAAAGTCCACCATTGTCTCTTTGCATGGTAAAGTATTTATGCACATTTCCAATTAATTCATCAATATCCAACTTACGTCTAGGCATGATGGTCACTTAAAACTACAGGTTTGAATTACAATATACTGAGTTTAGATCAATATGACAGAAACTTTGTAACTGCTGTGCTTGAGAGGTAAAATATAATATAACTGCTTACAAAGATACTAAACACATTAAGTAAATTAGCCTAATGATCATTAGGAATGCCGATTGTAATTTAGTTATGTTTGATAAAAAGTTTAGAAATGGTTGGAAACCGTACATAAACAAATTAAAATGTTCCCACAATTATTTTATTTTTCGTACAAGTATTTTGATTTAAAAATAAAAAGTTAAATATATTTACCAAAATCCTAACTTTAACCCGTAATCGCTGACGTCTCAAGAATGATACACTCTAACAGAAATATGGTCAATCTAACCACCACTATTTAAATTGACAAAGTGTTATACTTTACTCCGAAGTTTTTTATAACAAAAATTAAAAGATATACTTTGTATATCTACTTTGAATATGAATTATTCTTAGCACGGTAGTGTTTGTTTCAGAAAAAAAAATATTAAACAAGTAGGTGAAAGAAATTTACGTTAAATAACATTATACAAGACTATTATCTTAAAAAAATGTAACAAAATATGTAAAACTATGAACAACGCGTTAACGACCCATATATTTATTTTATACCTAAAATTTAGCAAAGTGTTAAACCTTATGGAGAACACCAGTGCAATATACCGTGCCTTTTACTACAACAAAATTTTGTTTTCTGCGAATTCCGATAACTGTTTAGAGGTGTAAGTTGGTTGAATATACTGTATGTATTTTTCATACTCCCTCCTATCCGGGGTAGAAAACTATATTTTCAATAAAAAAAACTCCTTAAAGAGATAGAGGTCTTTGAAGTATGGACCTACAGACGCGGTTTCAGAGTGACCTGCACGGCTACTACCGTATCTTTGACTAATCATTATCTAGTCTTAATTCTAATGCAATTTTCTTTATTGTCTTGTAGCGATTTCCACATGTATACTTTACGAGCTGGTAGTTTGAACCAGGTATACATAATAATGACCAGAAAGTAGCCTGTTGCCTCTTTCTTTTCGTAGTCCCAGTCCATTTGCATCAATGATGTTTATAACTTTGCCTTTTCGCACTTTTGCATTGAGATCTCCCATTATTATCGCTATCTCATGTTTTTTGGTGCGCTACATTAAGACTTGTAGATCTCTATAGAGTATCGGGTTTATCGGTTGTTGGAGCATAAACTTATATAACATTAACGTTGGTTGTGTCTCCTTGCAGTTGTAGAACTAGCATATGAGTGATAGACCACATTTGTAATGCTTTTTTCTATAGATTTTCTTATTATGACTATGATGCCATTCCAGTGCTTTTTATTTATTACCTGAGCATAATCTTAATCTTCTATATTATTATCTTCTTGTCAATGTTCATTTTTTCTGAATCAGGCCATCTCATCCCGCTTATTCTGAGAATATCAATATTTAAACTGCTCATTTCTTTAATGGTGTTGTGGATTTTACCTGCCTCGAACATGCTTTTAATATTACAGGTGTAGATCTGAATCATTATTTATTTAAAGCTTTCTTTATTTTGCACACTCGACCATCTAAGAACTGTCGCAGGCTGAAGACCAAATATCTGATTGTACTTTGTATAGTTATTGTTCTTGGTCGTAATTTCTCTTTACTTCCTGCATTTAAATAGCCGGATTTAATGACATAGCTGCTGCCCTATGTCAACTAAATACAGCAAATGATTTGTCAAAATATTAAATTTAATGAAGAAGCTACTACATCGTTATTTAGAGCTGCTGTCAATAAAGTCACGATAGCGAATATGGTAGCCAACATGATATCCAACGATCGATAACGGTCATGGAACCAGAAGAAGAAGAATGAAGAAGCAAAATGCTGGGAAAGGAATGGATACACTAAAGTTGAATTTGTCATAAGATTTTGAAAAAGTGGACGATAGATCAATATGACAGAAACTTTGTAACTGTTGTGCTTGAGAGGTAAAATATATAGATAGACTAAGGGAATTATTAAGTGGAGACCCAGTGAAAATATCTTTAAAAATACCGTTCTCTCACAAGATGGACCGACGCCGACGATGGATGACGCATACTTACAAATGCAATACTAAGATGACTCAAAAAACTATTCAAATTCCAACAGTGGACATATTTGTAAACTGAATTTTGGTGATAATGATGACAAGAATCTCTGTATTGATACAATTTCCCCGAAAAGAAATGTACGGTGTGGGATCAATTACCAGTTCATTTTTTATTTTCTATCCAACTAAATTTTAATAATATCTGAACCATGGTGCAGAAAGTGCGAAATGGAAGAAGATACTGCAATATACTTACACCTTATACCATTGTAATGTGCCAAGTGAGGTAGGAATTCACTGGTCAACCAAGGATTGAACCAAAAGAGGTTCTTAAAGTACCAATGAAAAAACTGTTGGCCTTCGTTGAATCCACTTATTGAAGTTTAATGAAAAAGAACAGGGTTTGGTACAAAGATCTTATCACCATGTTCCAGAGATTAGGCTCTCGCTTAGAGAGTAGATTAGAGTCTCGCTTAAACTAAGAAGAACAAGAGACAATGGTTGCCCTTTGCATAAATTTGCAATTTTTATGGCTTTTCTCAATGAAATTATTTAGCGGCGAATAATATCGATGTACGAACGATTCACTGGCCACCTGATTTGGCTCAAAAGAATTTTTCTTAAAAGGTATAGAAGAGGTATAGAAGGTCTTAAAGATATACTGACCACAAAGTTATGGTCACCTTCATCAACACACTTAAAAGGTAAAAGAACTCAAATCTAAATTACTAAAGTTTTGAGATTCTCAGATAAGAGTATCATCATGATGATATAGGAATTTTAAGAGGTGGTATTTTTAAATAAATATTAAGTTAAATAGTAGCTGGAACCACATAATAAATATATTTGAATAAATCATAATTTCCAGTTACTTCTCTTTATTTTTTATCCAATTTTTTTAATATTGTGTTTTGTTTCAGACTTAACACACAAACATTTAAAAGTAAACTTGACTTTTCAATCTCGAATATTCATAACGTCACAACAGTGCCCAAAGAGTGAATGGGAAGGATTAATTGTGCGTCATTCCAAAATAGGACTTTTGTCTATTTACTTCTTGGAGTTCCAATCGTGTATAAAGAAAAGTTCTTGCATAATGCTTTCTCTAATTTTGACTTCATAAAATGTTTCGGTATACACTTTTGGAAGATAATGTTTTTTATCCTTTTTATAGCCCAAATAAGCTATACATACAGATAGATCATTTTTAGATAACATGTAAAAATAAGCTTCTCAACGATTTACCAACGCCTATTCAACGACAAAAATATTTAAATGCCTAATTTATTTAATTTTGTTTGCACATTTTAATACATCACCAACTGTGTTACTGTTAGTACATCCTTATGCCATTTTAAGTGACTTTAAAGATAGCTCAAAATACAACTAACTTTAGATCGATTCAGGTGTCAACCAGAAACAATTACGTAATATGTCGTTATCAGTCACGTCAAACAGGTACAAGCAACGAACATCTTCAAAGGAAGAAGTTCTAAGAAATCGGGAGAACAGGTAGACAGAGATGTATGTATGCGAAGATTCAGAGGATGGTTAACGAATTTAAAAAGAGGATGTCATAAGAAAATTTATAAAATAAAAAATATAAAGTTCTTCTCAGATCCGTCTTTTAGCGCTTCACAGTTTTTCGATTTCTTTCTAACGCATTAAGTTGAATGTGACAGGAAAAGCGGTAGTTCCGTGATTAAACACAAAAATATTGCAGCGCTACATACATAAGGTGTCTATTGTCAACCTACGCTTGATTCGTTAATATTTAAAATGCGAGCTTTCTCTATCCAATCAGTTACGCCAATTACGAATATTTGACATACAACTTCATCCATGTTGGCCGTTCTCTCCAAGGGTGTAGGAGTGAAGTAATTGTTTTCGTTATAATATTTTAAAGATATACCAAAAAAGAACAAGTACTGATACTCAAATTACTTAACTGTTTTCAATTACAAAAAGGAAGCTGGACAAACTTTATTACGAATTTCTGGTATTCGTGAAGTAAGTTTAAAATTGCGCTGAAAATAAAATTGTTTTACCCACTGTTTATTTCAGCGTGTTGCTGTGGAGTTAGGAATTTCTTTGCCAAGTATAAGACGATTGGCAAATGAAGGTAACCAAAAAGATTCTGATTATTCCATCACATTGAGTGAATCAGTAGCCACTAATATTGAACCCAAATTGATAATAAATAAAATCGAACATGCCATCAGCACTCGTGTATACAGAATGTTTAGAATGGGAAAAGCATTACAACAAATTTTATTTGGTAAATATTAATACCTGTATCTATTACAGGTATTTATTTACGTTTATACTGGATCTGGTTCTCATTCTATTATTTGGCTGATATAATTTACTGATAATTTGGCTGTGGTACGTTGAATTACGAATTTTGGCCTTGTTGGCTTAAAGTGATATATCTTTTACGATTGGTACTCCTAGGTCATTGTGGATGGTTACATTGCTCACATACCAAGTGGCGTTACCGTCAGGCTTTTCGCTAGTGTCTTTTTTTGATTCGGGATGTATTTTTATTATTGTTGGTCAGATAGCCAAGTGGGCTAGGCGGCTGATTCCCATTCTCTTCACTGTCGAATGGTTCAGTGAATGTGGGTTCGAGCCCCAGCTCAGTGTACAGAAAGATAAAAAAGGCTAACAAAGCAGTTTAAAATTCTAGATGAATCTGCGGCGTAGACTAGAATATGCTAGTGTCTGATCGGCCTATGGTTGAGCAGTACGGCAAGAGATAAGGGCTTGCGGTTCGGTGATACTCCTCCATAGATCTCTACCGGAAGAGCGTGCCACCTAAATACTGGTATATATATAATATATAACGCGGTTCAAGAAACTCAAAACTACTATATACACACACATATATATATATATATATATATATATATATATATATATATATATATATATATGTATGTATGTATGTATGTATTTTTATTATTTTTGAAACAATTAGGCATGCCAAATGCATTGACACAACTCATGTCTAATATTTGATAAAACATAGCCAGTGGCCAACATCGAGTTCTCCTTGATCTCATTTGATCGCATTTCTCATCTAGTGCATCAACGTCTCCTTTTGTTAAATTATAGAATGATATTATTTCAAGTTTGTTACACAACAGTGTAACAAACAGTTGTTTGCACAACAGTGATGCATAGCGGAAGCATCATAGCCTTGTTTCTCTTAGGAATATATGAAACTGGCGTTTCATGTTTTGAAAATACATATAATTCAGAAGCAGCTTGTTTTTATTTGTTTACCTAAAATTCTTGAGGTATTTCCCTTTTTGATTTTCTCATGGTTCCGACATAGGTAAGGCCTCTGGACTGTAACTCTTTCACTAGCTAAAGAGAAGAAAACCAATTATCTGCAGTAATGTAATTACCGATTGTGTAGGTTTGGTTAATTCTTTTCCAATTTCCAAAAACAATTCCATCCGAACCTTTTACGATTAACCTCTCATCAGTGCATGCATTTTCCCAATGGTAAATGCCTCTTGACAATTTTCAAAAACATTTCAAAAATGTCATTAAATTGAGCCGCTGGTGTTTCTTTCAGCCTTTCTGTCCTAGATGGGGCATCCTCAAACCTTAAGCAATTTATCAAAGCACTAAATCGTTTTCCGCTCAGAACAGTCCTAAAAATCTGTCTTCCTGTTCAATCTGCAGTCAACATGACGTCAATATCTTCATTATTAGATTTATAGATCGCGGTATATATTAGTATTATTAAGAATATTAAAAATAAGTTGGGTAGACCGAATAACAAATGTTGAGGTCCTCAGAAAGATGACAAAGGAAATGGAAATCATGAATACGATTAAGATAAGAAAGTCACAATATCTCGGCCACGTTATGAGAGGGGATAAATATGTGTTGCTACAAACCATAATGCAGAAAAAAATACAGGGAAAACGAAGTATTGGAAGAAGACGCATCTCCTGGCTCAACAATCTGAGAAAGTGGTATAATTGCAGTTCCATCGACTTGTTCAGAGCTGCAATCTCAAAAGTGAAAATAGCTGTGATGATTGCCAACCTCCTTAAAGGAGATGATACCTAAAGAAGAAATATATATTAGTAGGAGCATCAAAGCTCGTATTTCAGTACTATCTGTATCTTTCAAATCTGTTCGTGTCTCTACAGCAAACCTTGTTCGAATTTCCGAAATCTTTATATTTGTCTAATGCACTATAGTATTTATCATAGTCTCAGAGATGAGAAGGTTCCAATATCTTCTGGAGTGGTTTTATCTCTTAGAGTACGAGCAGAACCTTTTAATCCTGGTAGGGTTATGACCATATTATGTTGTGGACTTCGTAAATTCTTTACAGGTTCATTTGCCGCCCACTTCTATCGATCTTTCCCATAATAGTACTTCTTTCCAATTTAATTCTCAGTCTCTTGGTCTAATTCTTCATCAATATTTTCATCATTTGAAAAAGATTATTCGTTATCATCATTTTCACTTGAAGGTCGATATTCATGTTCTTCGTCGATATCATATCCATCTTCTATATCAGACAAGTCAGATTCTTCCTCATTATACCATATTAAAACAGTACTTTGAGAATTATTGTCTAATGGATTAATTTTTTTTTTGGTCACATCAAATCCGTCTCACAGGTTTTACAGAAAAATCTTTAATTTTATAACCATTACAAAACTTACCGTAACGGTGAGGTGGAGTCACTGAAACCCTGATTTCTGATTTGAACGTGTTCACAGTACCCTATCTGAATACCCATTGAATACCAATACCTACCAAATGATTCAAGGTCACTGGAAAAAAGTTACGATAACTTCTAAAGTACTAGGAGTCTGCGTGACTTGAGCTTACAGGTTAATGTAAAATATATGATTTACTCACGAACATCTTGCTCGAAACCCACATTGTTCCTTCTTGGTGCTTGTATTTAGTTCAGTTAAGTATTTGATAACTTTTAAACGTGGAAAGCTGACATCCCCTGTAGTTATCGCAGATTGTTGGATCTCCCTTCTTATGAATTGATGTTAGAAATCCTATTTTCCACTCATCTGGTATTTTTTGTATATAAACTTATGAAACAGGTGTGTTATCATCCTAATCATCTTTTCAGATATGGCTTGTATAATTTCCGCTGAGATATTTCTGGTTCCACTGGTTCATCTCTTTTTAAGGTCGTTAATTGTCTTCTTCGCTATGTTTTTTATGAATTATATGGGCTCTCCCCGTATTTTTCTATATTTTGTAACTGTACAAAATATCTCCCAATAATAAGGGCTAAAATTAGAAATACTATAAAAAATACGCAGTAAATTTAATTTTTTCTCTACGCCAATGTATAAAGCACGTGCTTTGTGTCGATGCCGTTTTGATTTCGGTATGTCGGTTGGCTAGTCACAAGCACGGGGAAGGAAAAATAATGGACCGATATCGCCGATGCAAACTGACTGTGACTGAAGAAGAAAAGCACGACACATGTGCAACGACTTAAAAATGAGGAACACACATGCCGATCATTGTGGAGACTGTGATGGGTGGCAAGATGTCAAATTTTTTGTGTGAGCTGACACCTTTCTGTTAAAATAATGTTGTCAATTTTAACCTACATTTTACGTGAACGCCGCACTCTTTAGCCACTATTTATTGGAATTTTTCATTGTGAGTTTTGTTTCCAAGAAGCTCGTTATAAATAAGCTGCTCATATGGCTTTGAGATTATCGTTATTATAAAAAAAAGCTAAATGACCTAAAACATTCCTGTAATACTTCTTTTAAACATTTTTTATTATTTAATCAAATTATTCATGAATAATAAAGCAAAACGGTGTTAGTTGCACAGGTTTGAATTCTTTTACTTGGACAATCCATTTAAATAAAAACATGAGTATTACAAAGCTTGTAGCGTCTACTGCTAAACATATGTGGAATCTTTTACATACGCACTTTACCTTCTAGATCAAAATTATTCTTTAAATGACGAATTACAAATTCTTCATATCCAAAATAAAGGCCTTAAGCTATCTTTGTTACAATCTATGACAATTAACAAATTAAAAAACACAACCGTAATTCTGAATGACAAACTTGAGACAAACAGTTCTCCCCTCTTCAACATATTTCGTTAAAGACTATAAACACTATAAAGTGTAAACGCATACCAAAAATAGATCACTTGAGCTCTGCCGAAACAGCTGTAGTGATAAGATATTATAATAAATTTTGTAGAAGTTTTAAAAACAAAGCTTTTAGTGCTTTTTTGTTATATAAAATTAATTTCCATCAAGTAACAGTCGAATCCATCACTCTTATTGTATTTTTCTGTATTCACTTATCACTTCTTTGACTGATGGTATTGCTGTATCTCTTTGGATCACTACATTCGGTACATAGTATGAGGCATCTATTATCATTGTTAGTATCTTGTTTTGGAATCTTTGGATTATTTCTACATTGTTGCTAGAGGCAGCAATTATATAGACATAAAAGAGATATCTACACATCATAGTCCAAGTCATTAGTGCGTTATATATAGCGCAGCCACGGCTGTGAACATTCATTCCTGATTTATTATTGTTATTGTATACTTGTTTTGATTCGTCATTTAACCATTGTATTTAGTTAATTTTAAATAAATTGTTTTTAAAAACGCGAGTCTGAAAACGAGTTACTTAATTGGCGCAGTCAGTAGGATACCTGAAGGTTGCAGCAGATTCCAGTTAATTGCAGTACAACCGTTGGTGTCCACCATTTATCCGGAGAACCTACAATAAACAAGTAAGTTACTGAGAATTTTCCTTACTTCTTATTTTCCTTTATATTTTGAAAATTATTACCAGTTTTATTTTATTTTTACCATTTGTCAGAGATTGTAATAAATCTTCTTCATTTGAGTAATTTTAAAACATTTTTTATGCAAAGTGATATTGATAATTTAATTTGTAACTTAAACAAAATGGCATTAAATAACACACCCACAATTCAAGCGGCAAAAGCTCTCGCTGACTTCTTACCCACATTTAATGGGGATCCGTTAAAATTGGAAAGCTTTATCCAAAGATGCGACCAGTATTATCGCACTTATGGACAGACAACGGATAATACCTTGAACGATTTTACATATAATGTATTATGTTCGAAGTTACAAGACAACGTATTAAACTTCGTAATGTGTAGACCAGATTTAAATACCTGGCCATTGATTCGAAGTACATTGAGAAATAACTTCGGCGACAGAATCGACAGGCAAACATTGAATAAAGAATTCCTACAAACAACAAAATACAAAAACGAAAATATTATAGACTTTTTAGCAAGAATATCGCAACTCAAATCAAGATTGGAAATTAAAATAAATTCAGAAACGAATTTAAGTGCTGAACGGAAAACGATATTAATGGAACAAAATGAAGCAAATTCCATAGACATTATACTTGCAAACGTAGATGAGAAAGCTAGAACGATTCTTGAAATAAAGGAACCGAAATCGTTTATAGAAGCATCCGACATATTAAATAGACAATTTTATAATGACCAAAGAGTCGATTCAATAAACTTTTCAAATAAATTTAAAGGAAAACCTCAATTTCAAAATTCAAAATCAAATAATCAAATAAGTTATAACCAACAACACCGCAATCTTAATCCAAACTTTAATCATCGCTATAACACACGTTATTCATCTAATTCTAATTATTCAAATCACCATGAACAAAATAATCATTTCAATCAGCCTAATACATCAAGGCAAACCTTTTCCAATTACAACCAATCTAATCCTAATCGTCATTTCAATCAACCAAGTACATCAAAACAAAATTTTCCAAGCCAACCGATAAAAATTCAATCTAGACCTATTCAAACTAAATATTTTACAAACGAACAAGTTTTTGGGAAACCAAAAAATGTATTTGATCCCAGGAATGTCCCAAAAAATACATTCTCACCGGAACCAATGTCAACGACATCTAGAATCTCTTCCGGAAAACAAAAATTTCCCTTTATTCAGAGAGGCCCTCCAAATTTCCAATTCGAGGAACTTTATCAAGTAGAAGACGAAAATGAAGATAACCAATATTGTGATGCATATAATCACCTTCCAAATCCCCAAACAGACTCTGTAAACATAAATGAAAATTTTCAAGAGGACCGTCACGAAAATCCCGACGATTAACCCAACACATTGATCTAAATAATACAATTCCCAATTCTCTCCCATACATTCAATTAAACTTTCCAACTCCCATTAAATTACTAATTGACACAGGCTGTCACCCATCTCTCCTAAGACCCTACATTGCCGAAAAATACTTTTCAGAAAAAATCACAAGACACACAACTCCGATTATTACGTGTGCAGGATCCCGAGAATCCCAATTCAAAGCCAAAATCCCCCTTTTGCAAGAATTTCACATATCCGAACCTCTCGACTTTGTCTTATTTGATTTCCATAATTATTTTGACGGTATATTAGGAATACGAGACCTTCGAAAATTACACTTAAATTTAGATTTAAATCGCCAAATCCTTTTTAATCAAAACTCAGAGATCCCTCTTAATTATAGAAAAGATTTTAATAGTCAAAAGATAGAAATTCCACCTTTTTCGTCTGTAATAAAAAATATACAGACATCATTACCAGATGGAGATATCTTTCTTAACGACATTGTTAATGAAACAAAAACAATAAAAATCCCATCAAGTTTAGTTCATGTTGAAAACGGACGTGTAAAAATTGAATTTGTTAATAAAACATTCCACACACAACTAATTAATATCGATAACAACTTTCTAAATAATTTTGCGGAAAATTTTGATACAAGAAATTTTAATTGCTTTTCAATGGAAGAAATTATGAACATTACTATAAACGATACAATTAACACTAAGGACCGGAAAATAACTTTGGAAAATTTTAGACAAGATCATTTGAATCTTGAAGAAAAACATGCACTGAAATTATTAGTAGAAGAATACCAAGATATTTTTCATAACCCTGAAGACAAATTGACCTTCACAAATCAAGTAAAACACAGCATTAATACCACCGATGAAATTCCAGTATATTCAAAATCATACAGATACCCCCACATACATAAGGAGGAGATAAGAAAACAAATCAATAAAATGCTAGAAGATGGAATAATCAGACCATCACAGAGTCCGTGGAGTTCTCCCATTTGGATTGTTCCAAAGAAATTAGACGCTTCAGGAAGACAAAAATGGCGAATCGTGGTAGACTATAGAAAAATAAATGAAAAAACTGTTGACGATCGCTACCCATTACCTTCCATTCAGGATATACTAGATAAACTTGGCAGATGCCAATATTTTACTACAATTGACTTAGCTTCTGGATTTACACAGATAGAAATGGAGAAAGAGTCTATTCCTAAGACAGCTTTCAATGTCGAAAATGGCCACTATGAATATCTTCGTATGCCATTTGGCCTTAAAAATGCACCTGCAACGTTTCAACGAGTAATGGATAACATACTCAAAGATATTTTAAATAAAATTTGTTTTGTATATATGGATGACATAATAATATTCTCCACTTCACTTCAAGAACACATAAGTAATATAAAACAAGTCTTTAAGAGATTGAGAGAAGCTGGTTTAAAAATACAATTAGACAAATCAGAATTCTTTTGCAAAGATGTAGAATTTTTAGGACACGTCATTACGCCAGAAGGCATTAAACCTAATCCGAAAAAGGTAAATGCAATAAAAAAATTTCCCATCCCAAAAACTGCCAAAGAAATTAAATCATTTTTAGGACTCATAGGCTATTACCGAAGATTTATAAAAAATTTCGCTAAATTGACTAAACCGCTAACATCATGCTTAAAAAAAGGAATGCAAATCAAACACACTCCTGAATTTATAGAAAGTTTTGAACTTTGTAAGAACATCCTAATGAATGATCCTATCTTACAATACCCAGATTTTAGCAAACCTTTTAATGTAACAACAGATGCTTCAAATTTCGCAATCGGAGCAGTACTATCTCAAGGACCAATAGGAAACGACTTACCTGTTGCTTTTGCATCTAGGACTTTGAATCCAGCGGAATGTCACTACAGTACCATAGAAAAAGAACTCTTAGCTATAGTATATGCTGTTAAATATTTCAGACCATACTTGTACGGCACAAAATTCAACATTATTTGTGACCATAAACCCTTACAATGGCTTTTCTCCTTAAAGGAACCTAATTCCAAACTAATAAGATGGAAACTTAAATTAGAGGAATACGACTACCAGATTATTTATAAGAAAGGCAAATTAAACACAAACGCAGATGCTCTCTCCAGAGTAGAAATTCATCCCATAGATACCGAAGATAACGACAAATTGTCCATTATAATGAACTTAGACCACAACGAATTTATTGATCTTGAAGAATCAACAAACGAAATGTCGAAACTTAGAGACTTAGATTCGAATGATATTATATTAAAACCTGCTCTTGATCACAACGATATACAAGATATTATAAATATTAATCCATACCAAAACATAACACAAGAATTTATTAACGAAATAATTGACAAAGAACTACCAGTACCAGAAGAAGATATTGTAGAATCCATAGAAGAAAATACCAAAAAAGATAAGAAAATAAAAATTCTTCAAAATATAGCAATACCAAATACAGAAGAGAAATCTGACGATTTAGAAACGGTGCATACTAGTCAAGAAGATCCCATATTAAATATACCGTATACAGAAAAGGCCATAAATATATACAAAAATCAAATAATAATAACTTCTGCAAATATATCGAAACCAAAATATACATACGAAAAAATATTCGACAAAAATAGATATCATTGGCAAATACCAAAAAATGATTTTGAAGAAACACAGTTTCTATGTTTAATTAAAGAAATCATAAAACCCAATACGACCTATTGCCTACTATTTAAAAACAAAGACCTCGAAATACCTTTTATTCGTTTTATGACAAACTCATTTAAAAATAATGCATTTTCCTTAGTCATTTCAAATAAAATTCTAACGGATATAACGGAAGAAGCGGAAAAACAAGAAAAGTTAAAATTTTACCACGAAACGAAAACAAACCACAGAGGCATTAATGAAAATCTTGCAGCACTCAAAAAACATTTCTACTGGCCTGACATGGACAAAGATGTCACAAATTACGTCAATACTTGTGACCTATGTCAAAAATCAAAGTACGAAAGACATCCCACCTCACTTATTCTCAAACCAACACCAATTGGCAATTCCCCTATGGAACACATATATATCGATACATTTAAGTTTAGTAACCAAAATTTCCTTACCATTATAGATAGCTTTTCTAAATTCGGTCAAGCCTATCCCATAAATTCAATAAACGCTATGGAAATTGTTAACAAATTAACATTCTTTATAAGTCACTACGGAATACCCAACAAAATCACATGTGACAATGGCACAGAATTTAGGAATAAAATATTTCAAGATCTCTGTCTCTTACATCATATAGATGTCCATTACGTAACCGCCTACAACCCAAATAGCAATAGTCCGATAGAAAGATTTCATTCTTCAATCATAGAAAGTTTGAGAATACTTAAAGAAGAAAAAGAAAATATCATTATTTCTCAGTTAATGAGTTACGCAATATTAGCTTATAACAATAGTATTCATAGTGCTACAGGCTATACTCCCTTTCAAATAATGCGAGGCAAACTAGATTATAAAAACCCCTTCGAACGAGATGAGAATGAAAGAATAACACAATATATTCATGATCACTCAAAAAACCTAAAATTACTTAACAATATTATTCTTAATAAACTAAATAAAAAACCAAACACAAAACTTAGAACGTGCAAATAAATCTAAACAATCAGAAATAAAATTAGACACGAATCGTCCCATATATCAGTTAAAAGGTTCAGAACAAAGATTAGCAAAATGTAATCAACCTTATCAAAAATTAGTAAATCCCAAATTAGTTGGAGATAATAAAATATTATCCAACAATAAAGTATATCACTTGCGAAGTATAAAACCTCAACGTATTGTTACAGATAACTACAATCAACATGAAAATACTAGCGATGACGATACTCCTCTATCTACAAGGATATCAAACGTTAGAAATAAAAGAAATTAATAATCCCATCCTACCTGTTCAAATTGGACAAGCAAAAAGGATACTATCAAAACATACATTTCTTTATCATATTAATTTATCCCAACCATTAGAAATAAGTAATCAAATATATAATGAAGTAATAAACTTAAGAAATTCTATTAAAGTAAACAATCACTTTTCAATATTAATTATAAACAAAATAGATCATGCCATAAAACTAAGTAAAGCTATAAATAATCAATTAGAAACATACCCACAAAACCCCAGAACCAAACGAGCATTAATTAACGCAATAGGAAAGGTATCCAAATGGCTTTTTGGCACCTTAGACACTGATGACGAAAATTATTACAACAACTACTTATCCACTCTCAATGACAATCAAAATAAGATAAATTCAAGTTTATTTCAGCATCACACCTTGTTAATAGAAATGTCGAAAACGTACTCAAAAGGATTTGAAACAATTAAAGAAAATCAAATAATAATAAGCAAACAAATGACAATAATTTCAGAAGAAATTAAAGAATTAATAAATGTAGAAAAAGCTTTCTCAATAAATATAATAATAGATAACCTAATAAATCAACTACACGACCTACAAATTTTGGTCAATAACATCGAAACCGCTATATCACTAGCAAAACTAAATATTCTTCATAGCTCAATTATTAATCCTTTGCAATTAGAATCAATAATACTAAAATTAAACAAAATATATACGGTACGAAATGTACCAAAACTTCAAAATTTTATGAATTATTACAGTCTCTTCTCAACTCAGGTGAATATTCATGGGAACTTGGTAATTTTCAAGATTCATACCCCAATAGTTAGTAATCCCTTAAAATATTTCCGAATATATCCTATTCCTTTAAACAACCTAACAATTATACCCGATCAACCATTCCTGCTTCTCAGTAACGAAGAAAATTGGACAACATCTGAACAATGTCCCGAAATCGAAAACTACTATTACTGTCCAAAGAAGTACCTACAAGAAAATACACAACCTTGTTTAAGCAAACTCATCCGAACTGGCAAGAATAAATGTATAAGCACGAGTATCCATTTGAAGAAGACTGAAATAACCACAATTAATTCAAACCAGCTAGTAATCGTACCCATCAATCCCATAAGAATAGAAGCAGATTGTGAAAAGAACGGTATATACGAAATAGACAAACCTTCCATCATAACCATCGACAAATGTAAAATAACCATCGACAACAAAATTTACGAACAAGAAGAAACAATGCACGAAGAGTATGTATTCGATTTACCCAAATTCGAGTTTCAAAGTAACTTAACCCAAGTTCCAACAATAAAACTAAAAACATTAGACGACGCAAAAATCAAGCATATCCAGACCGTAGCAGAGAATATTGAACTACCAGAATTAAAAGAAGCCCCGACGTATCACAATTGGACCAACACATCTCTCATCATCCTTATTACACTAATAATCTCTGTTTTAGCTTATTTCAAAGTATTCAAATCCAAACTCAACTCCATCACAAGAAGTCGACCAAGAGAGGCACATGGCTCAGAAAATCCAACTCCCTTGTTTTCCGAGCTTAAGGAGGGAGGAATTATATAGACATAAAAGAGATATCTACACATCATAGTCCAAGTCATTAGTGCGTTATATATAGCGCAGCCACGGCTGTGAACATTCATTCCTGATTTATTATTGTTATTGTATACTTGTTTTGATTCGTCATTTAACCATTGTATTTAGTTAATTTTAAATAAATTGTTTTTAAAAACGCGAGTCTGAAAACGAGTTACTTAATTCAGCTCTTCAGAACTGGATTCCGTTTATCCAGATTGGTTTTAAAATGACTTGGTGGATAAGTAGTTTGTTGTCTAAAGATAAGTTTGAGTGCCTGTAATCTACTATAGTTGATTTAGCTAAACGTCACCATCTTGAGGTAAAATGTGATTGTTCATTTTGCTTCATTTGCTTTCATGCGCCATTTTGATAAAGACTTTTGAATTTTATTCACACTGATTTGTAGCTGCATTGAGGCATTCTTTAAATTGTTATCTGAGGAAACAACAGCTGTATCATCTGCGAAAGTTGCCATTGTAACCATCGGAGTAGTGGGAATATCATTGCTATTAATTAGATACAAGATTGGTCCTAGAACGCTGCCTTGTGGTACTCCTGATTTGATAGGATCCAGGGAAGACTATTTATTATTTTGCCGGATAGGGAAAAACCCAATTGTTTCTTTATTTTGTATAATGGATCAGTATATCATACTTTGTCGAATGTTTGCCGTGTGGATAAAGGCTGCAGTTTAATAGCTTTGAAAAATTATATATTATACAAATGATATGACATACTTAAATACACTGCTCGAAACAATTGGTAAACAGTATATAATATTCTTTTAGTGAAAATATTAAATAACGATTAAAACATCGGCGGCTTAAGGTTGGTAATGGGTCTTGGATGTAATGTAAATCGCCGATGCTTATATTGCATAAAAGTTTTGAGAAATGCACTATTCTTCTTCTTGTATTTGCACACTGCGGCTCTGAAAAGATTTATGGTTATTGTGTTAAGCAGAAAATCCTTCGCCTTCCTGGCCCTCGTTTTCCTACTGCCTTTGTCTGTGGAATTAATTACAGCAACCCATATCGTTCGCTACGGGTTGATGGGACTAAAGTATTCGATTTTAGCTATTTTTAGTGTGGTTAACTTTTTTTTTTCTTTTTGTATTCTTTTCTTAATAAAACGTCCTGATTGGTAACGTGGACGGTATAGTATATCTTCAGGATTCGACAATAAAGCCACTTTTTCAATTTTTTTGCAGGTAGCGTACATGAGAGTCCAGGACTCAACTCCGTACAATATCGTATAGAAAAGATTATAAACATCATAGTAAAATGATGTTTATCTTCTTCTTCTAAACGTGCCTATCTTTTAGAGATTTTGGCGTCACATTGACCCATCTTATTCTATTCACAGCAGCTCGAAATAGATCAGTTGACGTTAGACCAGTTCATTTCCTAAGGTTGGTCACCCAGGAATACGTCTACATCCAGGGCCCCTCTTACCCTCAATCTTGCCCTGTAGATTCAAGTGTAGAAGTCGGTATTGATCATTATGTATAATATGGCCGAAGCCAATTTTCTGTTTTATGGTGTTAATAATAATTTCTCTGTCTTTTCTTAACCTCTGAAGAATAGTTATGTTATTTGTGTGGTGTATATATCAGACGCTCGACATACGTCTGTAGTACCACATTTCAAATGCCTCCAATCGTTTTATGGCATCTTCTGTAAGTCTCCCTTTCTACTCCATAAGGGAGGATACTAAGACGTAACATCTAAGAATTCTTATGCGTATATTGATAATTTAATTAAAGATAAGTTGCAGAGAATCTTCCTAAGGCTGTTGAAAGAGCTTCTGGCTTTTTCAATGCGAGTTTTTATTTCGTAGCTGTGATCCTAAGTATCCTTAATATTGCATCCCAAATAGCATATGTTTTCCACTCTTTCTAACAGTGTATCGTTCATTGTAATTTGGGCGTTTATGCCGATGTTCTTACTAATGATCATTATTTTTCTTTTCTTGCAGTTTAGTTTTATGCTGTATTTGTTACATGCTTTTGCAACGTTATCTATCATCCTTTGGAACCCCTGCGCACTATCTGCTAGCAACATTGTATCGTCTCCATATCTAATGTTGTTTATAAGTTGGCCATTTACAGCAATCAGATCTTCTGATTCGTCCAAGGCCTCTCTAAAGATGTTTTCAGAGTATATGTTAAATAATACCGGCGACAATATGCAACCCTGTTTAACTCCTTTTTCGACTGTGAAGATCTCGGACAGTTCATTTTCTAATCGTACTGTTGCTTTTTGATGGAGACTTAAGTTTGACATCAGTTTTATATCCTTACCATCGAGTCCTGATGTTTATAGGATATCGATTAGTTTCCCATGTGAGAGTTAATCAAATGCCTTCTTGAAATCAATGAAACATGCATGCACATCTCAGTTAATATCCCTGGCTCTCTGTATTAGAACTTGCAAACTAAAAAGTGCTTTCCTAGTTCCGAGTCCTGCTCTGAATCCAAATTAAACTTCACTCAGGTGTTCTTCTAATTTGGTGTATATGCGCCAGTGAATGATAGTAAGAAGTACTTTAAGTACATGGCTCATCAAACTAATTAATCTATGTTCTTCACATTTTCTAGCGTTGGCTTTTTTAGGAAGTGGAATGAATATTGATAGTAGCCAGTCTTTTGGTAAGTAACCAGTCTCGTAGATGTTGTTGAATAGCTTTGTAAGAGCTGTGATTTGGTGCGCCTCTAATAACTTTAAAATTTAACCCTGCACCTCATCAGGTCCTGATGATTTCCCATCTT
Source organism: Diabrotica balteata (assembly GCA_918026665.1). NCBI lineage: Eukaryota > Metazoa > Arthropoda > Insecta > Coleoptera > Chrysomelidae > Diabrotica > Diabrotica balteata. The sequence continues at coordinate 27,424,174 of OU898282.1, forward strand.
GAATTCGCTTAATGGCTATAGTAACTTCTTCGTTTGTTCTGGACCGTAGGGATTGTTTATTTTAGTCGGAGTTCGTGCTGCATCTTCGAATAATTCTTGCATATATTTTTTCAATCTTCGTAATTTATCTTCAATGGTAGTCAAAATTTGACCTACAATGACTACAACTATGCCTGTATTGCGTTGTTTTCTGATATTCTGTACGTCTTTAATTTTTTGAGAATGATTTTTATGTGTGTTGATAAATCATAGCATTTGAACAGCTTGAATTTTTTTAAATGCAGAGATTGCTTTCTCTATCCTACATTTGATTTCTAGGAACTGGTCCCAATTTTCATTGACGTTCGTACCAAGGTAGGTATATACTTTTTACTCTTTCTATTGGTTGACCATTTAGACTGATTCTTCCAAATTGCTTATTGCAATTGTTTAGAGATCATCCTACATTTTGTTTTCTTAATGTTCAATCAAAGTCCATGTCTGTTAATCATTTCTTTGATTCTATTTATTATCTCCTGGAGAACTTCATAACTGTCAGCGAATACCATCGTGTCGTTTGCGGATCTGATGTTATTGATACAATCTCCATTAATTCGAATTTTGGCGTCAACATTCCCTACTACTAACTAAAAGATTTCCTTAGAGTATATGTTGAACATCAGAAGTGCTAGTATACATCTCGGTCATTCATGTTCTAGTGTTCATTCAAATACTTGTTAAAATCTCCATCAGCTTGTCGTACTTTGCTGCATCGAACGCCTTATGTTAATTAACGAAGCATGCATAAATATTGAAATTCATGTCTCTATATCGTTGAAATAGCAATTATATGCTAAAGAGAACCGCTCTCGTAGCCACTGCGTACCGAAAACCAAACTGTGTACGGCTGATTTTTTATTCGCATAGTATATGTATATATATATATATATATATATATATATATATATATATATATATATATATATAATATATATTTATATATATATATATATTATATATATATATATATATATATATATTTATATATATATATATATATATATATATATATATATATATATATATATATATATATATCCTTTGATGTATGATTAAAAATAACTAAAATGTGCCTCATTAAGATCATGGCATGGAAATCATTTTTGGTATTCTGGGAATAAAATTCAGCTTTACTAACAACTCCTACTCACACGTCCTAGAACATATGCTTCGCGTACCCGCTGGGTACATGGCGTACAATGGGTGTACGTGATGTAGCTGACGAGATATAGTGGAAGACGAAAGATGTAGACGACAGGCGTTTGCATCTAAGTGCCAAAAATGTCACAGGTAAAATAAATGCCAGAAAATTAACGCATACATACGGTCCAATAAATTAAAGGAAGAATAGAAAATAGTAGAAAGCCAAACCACACATCGCTCAATTTATATCTGAAACTTGACCACACTTTTCAATTCTCGATGAAATAACATATATTCTGGACCATTTAGAAGACGACGAGATAAGTTAGGAGGAAGTTGAAGAGGTGGTGAAACGACTTTACAAAAAAAATCCCTGTTGACCAAAAGGCACTTCTAACCAGTTAGTAAAACATGCACCCAAAATTCTTTGGGAACTTCTTGCGTATATTTTTTCACAATTTTTTCGAGACTATGAACAGAATGAATGAAGAGAAGTAAACATTAGTAACATCTATAAAACCGGTCGATAGGAAAAATGTGAAAGCTAAAGAGGCGTAAGGGTAATAAACTCGTTATCTAGAGTCTATGGGAAAATAATTAAGTATAGAGTTGAGCAGGATATAAAAGAAGTCAAAGAACAGAATGCCTTCATGGTGGAAAAATTTTATATGGATGGCTTTTTATTTTGAAACGAGTATTAGATAAAAAGAATGGGAATACGATCATCAGACTCACTTGGTGTTTGTTGGAGTAACTAAGGCTTATGATAGCGTGCATCTTTTTAAACTGTAGACCATCATGGAAAATCAAGTCCCAAAAATATAAACGTATGATGGTATATATTAAAGTAAAGCGGCAAATTAAGGGGTCTAAAATTACTTTAAACAAAGTTCTAAAGCAGGCTGCCGCATAGATGCTGAATAATCAGAAAGAAATGAACCAAAGAAAGTTTGAGAGTAGGCGCCACCTAAAATAAGAAAAAAAGAAGGCAACTTAAAAATAACAAATTGTTATAAAAATCAAATAGAAGTTAACAAGATAAGCAGGGTTTCAGTCAAATAGAAGTTATTGGTTCGGTTTCTTTATTTGAAAATGACAATTTCTACATTTCACAAGCTGTAAGAAAACTTTATCGCAATCTTTCTATTGTTCAGCCTTTGTGAAATTGTTATAGGGAGACAGGAGACAGCAAAATACGCTTCGGGTAAGGTCGTAAAAAACCACTCAAAATTAGCACCATATTTCTTGTTGATAATCTGAAAGTTTTGGATAGTAGTAATGTTTGTTTCATTCGCATTTTCTTCGCATACCGTTTTTGTAGACTAATTTATTGCTATATAATGATTAAGTTTGTGTTTTGTTTCTAAGTTTAGTTTTGTAATGCGTGTTTCTACGCTTTTTATCTATTATGAAGCCTAGGTACCTACTTAACCTTACGTTCCTTCACCTTCTCTAAATATTTATATCTCTAATACTCAATATTTATATAATAATAACAATTTGATGACATTATTCAATATATTCCACGACTGTATTGAGTTGTCACGACAGCACTGTCTAGGCGAGTTCTCGGGTTATAAGAAAGTGTAACATTTCATAAAAATTACTGCGCCATCAAAATTCCATCTTCGTTTACCATATTTATCTTTCTGGTTGATGGTAGATGAAGCGAGATACTTTTATGGTTATGTAAACGTACCGAGAACCCAAGAGGCTTATCAATTTCGGTTAATTTTATTTATACAGAATGTCCTTTTGGCAATAAAAGTCAACGACCGATGAGTTTTAGTAGTTTTGTATACATCGCAATAACTTTTACGGATATATGAATAATCATTTATTCTATTATATTCTGTATAAGTCGAATATATATCGTGATATTCGTGTAGTTGTTAACGAAGAATATATTCAAATAATAAACTTATAAGGTAGCATGTTTCAAGATCTATTTCATGATGTATTCAAAAAAACTGAATAAATACAATCTACTTAAACAATCTCAAACAGACTCAAATTTAACAAACTAGTGGTTGTTTTAAATCAAGTTGAATATTCGCCGATTAAAGTTATAATACTGACTAAACAGTTTTTAGTGAATAGGCCAATCAAATTAGTAAAAATCAAGCCTTGTTTCGTCAAAAGTGTATATACTCCATTCCACGAATATACGACTGTTTTAAATTCGCTTTAAGGTGTCGACTTAAATGGTCCAATGTGCTGAATTGTACAATAGTAAATTCTCCCCATTTTTAAAATACTGTTATGACAGATATACACCTTAGATTTAAATATGAAGTTATGATCTAAATATAGAATTGATAGTTTATAGAATAGTTGTAATTCAGATTTTGATGTATACTCGTATAATTACTCTCGTTGACTTTAGTATTGTAAACAAGTTGGTTTTTGAATTAAGTAATTTAAACAAAGTGTAACAATACTTAAGTGATTAAATAGTTTAATTTATTTAGTCGAATATTCAATTAGTATTAAAAAAATAAAAAAACTTACTCTTACTCTTATTCTCCTTATCACCATTACAAACAAATACACTATACTAAACTCTCTCTTCACCGGACACGTCTCTTCACCGGACACCTCTATACGGACGGTTCTTAAAACTAAAATCAGTCGGCGATTTATGAAACTATGTAAATTTTCGTTACTTTTTAATATCTGTAATTACTTGGTACTTTAACTATCAATAGCCGCCATGTTATACCCGTTACTTTCGGAACTTTTAAGAGTATATCCACTCAAAGCAAACCAAAAACTAACAAAGTGGAATACTAGATTCTTTTTCTGGTTTCTGAACCATCGTTCTGCCAATTTCTTTTTATTTATATAAAAAATAATATATTTTTTTTTATTACCGTTGTAGTACCTAGTAATAAAGTAATAAAGATACCCGGCTCGCCTCTTTGGTGTTTACATTTCACCGAAATCCAACCCAAATGGCTGATGAACACATTTTAACTTCATAGAGGACATTGCATTTATTTGTAGAAGCGTTTACATAATTTTTTTTGTTATTTTCGGATTAATTTTCACAATAAATTTTGCGTCTATCTGAACATCTATTAACTGAAATAATTTTAGTTTATATGTCATAGTAACAGAAGATCCTTTTTTATGGAATAATAATTAGACCAATTTACTTTCATACTTCTACTTGTACAGTAAAATATTCGTTGTAGCAATAATTCCAAACAGTCGTATATTCGTGGAATAACCTATAGACATAAAACATCAAACTCGTTACTTTCCGCATAACTTAAAAACTTGTCTATTTAGAGATTTGATATCAACAGAAAACTTTTTCAGAAAAAAAAATATACACAAAATGAGATACGCTAAATTAAAATCGGTTAATAAACAAAAAAAAGTTATTGCAATATGAACAAATCGGTGTTTTGGAATATTTTTAATAACTTTTTTATTATTTATTAAAATTTGTTCTAAAGTTCTGGTCTATTTTCTTGTGGCATTTTAAAGTAATTACTATTTTTTGGGAATAAGCCACAATTAAGTTTAAAATAAGTTTAAGTTTAACATTTTGATTTCCACTTGGAAAATCGTTCTTATCCCTGTGAGGCCGGAATTAATTTTTTTAAGAAAAACAAAGGTTTAATGATTTTTTTATATTTATTAGGGTTCTTTGAACTTACAAAAACACATTTTAATCTTTTCATGATCACGGATATCGCTACAGGTTATGGTTACCACCGGTAACCACTAGGCACTAAATGCAAAAAGAAAAAGAAAAACAAAAGTGGATTTAATAAAATACAGTTGCTTGCAATCTAAGCCTATTTTGTATGAAATGGCAAAAAGCAGTTTATTTCTTTGTTTAGCCATAACCCAACGTTACACGCTACACATTTCCACATGGTGCGATGAACACCGTTTTTGTTGCTACAAAATGCGCAACGTATAGAGCTGCGGCATTGTGGCAGATGCGTAGCTTTATCATAACGTAGTTCTTGAGGAACCATTCTTTTAAACTTATTTACTTCTTTTGGAAATGAGTTTCGACCACGTTTACTTGGTGAAGTTGCATTAATCAAACCTCTAGCAACACACATCCTAAATTTCTTTAGACTGATGGATTTTGGGGATTTGCTTCTTTTTACATACAAAATATGGGCATTAGTAAGGCAAGTGTCCACAAAATAGAAGAATATTTGATGCCACCACTTGTGTGACTTACGGTCAATTTCGTAAAGGCCTTTCGGCATATCAAACTTATCGACATAACCCATATGGTCATTGTAATTATTCACCATTCTTAGACAACTCACATCTTTTAGAGACCCATCTTTTCTTTTGCGAGAAGCAACTTCTTTGATTGCAGGGATTTCAAAGTTTGACAAAAAAAGAACACTTCGACGGTCCATCGACAATAGGTAGGTAAATAGCGTAGGTAAATATCTTTTCTTATCTCTTTTTCTATTCTAAGGTTTCTTAATTTTCTCCTTAAACCCCAAAAAGTTAAGTGGCGCCTTGTTTCTATCTTATCTTATCTTTGGTAATTTTACCCATCTATCTGTTTGTTTATTTCTGTATCTTTTCTAATATATCTTATCTTGTTCTATCTTTACTTATTTCGTCCATTGGACCCATTCCTGCTTCCAAAAGCTAGTTTCGAAGTCACGACTCGCTCTCCACCAACCAAGGTCTCCATTGGTGACCTTTCTAGCACCCTCCAAAAAAGGTTTCCGAGGTTACAAGTTCTTTGTGTTTCATAAACCTACCCGTAATGGCACGACTATACACAATTCATCATCCCATCCTACACAACATGAATTAGCTGCCTACCATAGCATTGTTACACATATTAATAGAAATTCCCATGTCAAAAAATAACTTCGAGATAGAACTGAATATCATTAAGCAAATAGCAGTAAACAATGGGTAAAACAAACACACAATAAATAAAATGTTTAATCAAAAACTACATAAAAAGGCCGTGAAATTAGTATTTTCATCACCAGAGAAAAACCCAGTACCTTTTGCTTGATTACATATATAGGCAAGATATCAGCAAAAATAGCCCAACAAATAAAAAGAAAGGAATAACACCAGCTTTTAGAGCAAACAACAACTTAGGCAAATATATTACGAACAACAAAAGCCAAAAGAAAAAGCAATTAGATAGCCGTGTATACCAACTTAAATGTGACGACTGTCCAAAAACTTACATTGGTCAAACTGGTAGAACTTTTATCAAACGTATAGCAAAACATAAAAGGGTTTTCAATAATAGAAAAACATACTCTACGTACGCACTTCACCTTCTAGACCATAATCATTCTTTTAATGACGAATGTCAAATTCTTCACATTCAATATAAAGTCAATACGCTATCTTCATTAAGTTCTATGGAAATCAACAAATTAAAAAATACATACATAATTCTGAATTACCAACTTGAAACAAACAGTTCTCCACTCCTCAACTTATTCAGTTAAAGACTAGAAAGTGTAAACACATACTAAACATAGATCACTTCAGAAAGGCTCTCTGGCCGAAACCGCTGTAGTGATAATAATTTAAACTACATTTTGTGGAAGTGTTGAAAACAAAAGTGTTCAGTGTTTTATTGTTAAAATAAATGAATTTTCATCAAGTAACAGTCGAATCCATCCCTATCAATACACAATTTGGTGGTTGTTTTCAAATGTCGTAGTCGTAATGTATCTATTATTCAGTCTATTCATTGTTTTTATGCAACTAATTTACGAACCTACATCTCTTTATTAATAATCTTGGTACTTAAATGTCGCAGTTGATTTTTAACTAATTTCTGTACTTTTCTACTGTCCTACTTATACATTTCTAGCTTGGGGCCGATACCCTGCTCAAACCTCTAGAGAGTGCCGTTCATTAAGCCGTCTTTTACTTCTATGTATTTAATGTTCTTAGAAATACGTCAACGTTGTTATAATTTATTTCATAGTGTAAATATTTTCCCGTCCATCCTTGTGCTCACTTTTCTCTTTTAAGAGATGAACAAGTTCAAGTTTAGATGGATAAAATTGTTAGCACAGCAAATAAATTCAACGAAGTAGTAACTAAGAGGAATGTTGCTTTCAGGATGATTATTTTTTATGAAATTATTCGATACTTGCTGAAGAATCATTTTATACATAAAACACTAAAATATAATTTCTTAATATCCACCAAATTTATCAATTAAATATATCCCAATATGGAACAAAGCTTTAAAAGAAGTAGGTAATGTAGAAGTCGAAGAAGTGATGTAAAATGTGGTTTTAAATACGCTACTTATAAACTGGCTATCAACTTGGAAATAAAATTCTTGACACCAAATTCACACCAAAGTTAATTTTAAAAAATTGACTGTTTATATAACGCTCTATTAAAAACTAGGTACTTTCTCTCTTATGGAAAGTTACTCAGATAGTTATAATTCCCAAACCAGGAAACTATCAAAAAAAATAGTCGTACATAGTCTTACAAAATAGTATAACAAATAGGAGTACTGCCAATTCTGTCTAAAATTATGGAGAAAGTGATTCTAGGAATTGAGTTCCGTTGGCGAGGTGCTATGTTTTCTCAAATTTGTTTTATGGAATGGAAGCTTGGAGAATCGAAGCTTGGACCTTGATTGCGATATCAATGAAAAACTGGAAACATTTGAGTTGTAGATCTGTAGAGATAGACTGAAAATATCATGTACAGAACAAATTAAAAGGTTCTGAGAAGCATTAATAAAGAAACAAAAATTTAAATTGAAATATTTCAGACATTATACAACTTGCTCCATCTGATTATGCAGGAAAAGATCCAAGGACACATAAGCATAGGAAGAAACTGATACGGATAAACTTTTCCAAGATTGATGCTTGCCAACCTCCGTCGCGACTCTTGAAGAAGAAGAAGAAGATTAGTCTGTTTGTTATTGTAAGTTTTGGTCACTTATAGGTCACCACAGGATAAACTCCACCAAGTCTACAAAAAAAGGTTCTATAAAACCAAAGGCAGTCACTACGAGCGAGAAAACATTGCTCTGGAATTTTCTTAGATATCATACAAGCCTTTGATCAACTTGTTTATCTTTGGAATGTTGTGTGTGGGCGTGTGTAATCAGGAAAATGGTTTTACTATTCTACTTCCTTCTTGCAAAGTTTCAGGTCCGGCATTACCTCCCAAATTTTACGATGAATATTCGCTTATTTGATAAATTCATTGAATCAGTCGTGTATCTAATATTTACATCGGATGTTCTCATAGCAGCGTTCCAAGCATTAGATGAATACTTAGTTATTCTAAAATTCAACTTATATGCAAATTTTACAAAAGTCCTCTCGTCAGAGATTTGATCTCTAAAAACGAAACGAACAAGCATTTTGCTGAGCAGATTCTTGGTAGATTGATCTTTTGCAAACTTTTTGCATCTTTTTGGAGTCCCAAAACTGAAAAAACTCAGCAAAACTCAGCTTGTTTTTATCATTTTTAGAAGTTCAGTGGCAATTTCGTCTCTGACGACTGGAGTATTACAATAATGGATAAAAAAATGCACACTAGGAATAACTGGGACTAAGTCGATTCAAGTTACTTTTACTAATTTTAGGGAAACCTATTTACCTATGTCTTAAATGGGGCAGTATCTTCCGCAGCAAAAAAATATACAATACTTGGATGTATATCGATCGCAGATTTACCTGAAGAAGACATATCTTCCCAAAAATGTACAATTGGGTATCTACCCATTTAATTGCTCTAAATAACGTGTATTAGATGTACGTCGTGAAAAAAACATCAAGAATGTCAATAATACTTACGGTGTCGAACTGTTAAGGACTTAATCAAGGTAGAGATCGATATACTACAAAATTTCATTGTCAAGTATCTAGGATGATGACTTATTTCACCTAGTATGTATACAATATCTACAAATATTATCTGGATCAAAACTAGGGACAAGAACGCAGATATGACTATCGATACCAGGGAATTGTATGATCCAGACTCTCTTTGGGAGAGAAAAAAGTGTTACAGACTGTCATGTAGGAAGCAGTTTAGATTCAAAAGTATATTCAAGAAAGTAGTTAAAAACAACGAGCAGAATACGAAGAGAGAAGAAACGGCATGGCAGGTAGCTGAAATGATAGTCAAGAATATAACTAACGTTACGTTAGGGCAATCAGACAACTGACTTTTATAAATCAAAATTTTTTTTAAGCAAAACATTGTGTTCTGATTTTTCTACAAGGGTTAAAACTTATAGATTTTTTTATACTTTATTTTTCAATAAAGTTATTATAAACTTAAATTGTGGCTTATTCCCATTAAAGTAGTAACATTATTAGTATTATGTTTTGAAACAATTTTTCTTCTTGTTGGTACCATTCCTATTGGACACTGGAAGTCAACGCCACATTGACTCGGGTATTTTCGTCAGATATTTTTCTTTGGTAAATTTTATGCCAATATAAACAGTGCAAATATAATGTATATGACAAAACATTCTGAACAAAATATTATTATAATATTAAGCTTTGAGATATTGCTACCAGGCATTGCTGTCATTTTAAAACTTCTAACATTTTCTGACAATAAAAAACTGTTTAGTTTCATAAAATTGTAGTTTACTCTATATATGTTTTACGTTTTAGAAATAACTTCTACTTGTATTATCTTTCTAATTAAAAATTTTAGTTTTTATACCAATTTTTTTTTAAATTTCAGGTAAGTCTCGAGTTCTATTCAATAGAAATATAGATTTCTGGTTGGTAAGTTTTGCCTAAATATTACTAAATTATTGATAAACAAAACTTATATATATTTTTTTATGTCCATAAAGTTTATAACAGACAATAAAATCAAAACACCACTGTTAAAATTTTTATGTTTTATATGAATTTTCTGAAACAGAAAAATCGGGTAAACTTCTGTTGCCTCCTAAATAACTAGTTGAACGATTTCCGAAGTGGAAAGTGAAACGTCAATAAACATACTTTAACCCTTAATTGTGGCTTATTCCCATTTAAATAGTAATTACTTCAAAATGTCACAAGAAAATAGCTTCAGAACAATAAAAGTATCTAGTTCCATCATTTTCTGCTCTTTTTTAATAAATTTGTCATACATTTCTGCCACTTTTCTGCATTTATTTCTCTACTTGATAGTTAGAATTTTTAACTATCTCCTGATACGATATGTTGTTTCTGCTTCAGTACCTTTCTGCCATACAAGTTTAATAAGATTTAGTTTACAGTTATAAGGAGAAAGTAGAGGTACCAGCATATTCCGCTTTTTTGCCAATTTATCAATAAGGTAAAAACCGAGCTTTTTATTCATTCAAAATTACTAGTTTCTCACTATTCACCATACTTTTTTCAAACAGCATTTCTTTCCCTGAAATCATGTGAAGAATGATTTGTCGAAGAGTTCTTATGTCTTCTTGAATGGTACGGAGCATTCTCCCAAACAATTGTGGAGTCTGTTGGAATGAGTTCTATCATCTACTTAAAGTCCTCAGCACAACATTCACATTTTCATTATAAACCACATTATAAACTGACTGAAATATCAATAAAACCACCCGAAAGCCATCTGCGCTACTAAAATGGGTAGTAAAATATTAAATGTTTTTCCTCTGCCTTGGTGTACTGACGTTTTGTGATTCCTAATTTCTATTCCTCTCTGTTTTTCTACATATCTTCCAGGTAACTATCTCCTAACTCTTTGTCAGCGCCTTCTCACCAACTTTTCCGTGGTCTTCCTTGTTTTCTCCTTTCTTGCTGGATTCCATTCTAATACTTTCTTGGGGATTCTGTAATTGGAAATTCTTGGTATGTGTGCGTACCATATTAATTGTTTGGTTCTTATTTAAAGCTATGCTGGTGCTTACTTACTAATTTTCGCATTCTATATATATTTTAGTGACTTAGAAGACATGACTTTTCATATTGATATATGAAAAAAGTAAAACTATTTTATGTAGATCAACACTTTTTATTATCGTATGAACATTCTCAAACAGTTGAATTTTTCAAACAGTAAACGTTTTCTGTTTCAATTAAATCAAAAATGTCTAAGATTTAAGAACAGGATCGAAATTTATATTACAAAAGTATCATTAATTTATAGACTGGTTTACCGTTGATGTTTTACCAACAACTCAAAAAGCTAGAGTCCAATTGCAATTCTATTTGTTACTACAAACTGATATAGAGGCTTATATATAATAGAATCAGCGTAGAAGTATTACAGGTAATCTCAGTCGAGCAGGCATGATTTAGAAGTTGTGCAGCCCATGTAATGTCACTCACCACTTACATCGAAGCGAGTTTCCAAAAAATGCTTAAAACTTTAGTGGCATTTATTAATTGTACACCGGCTTACGATACAATATGGAAAGAGATTCTATTATAAAAATTTTTTCGAAATATCTCCTGTACTATTTAGGGTACAAGTAGAAGATATACCAGAAACATAATCAAGATAATTCAGGTTCGCCGACGACTAGGTTCTTACTACCAGATGCAGAACACCAAAACATCCGAAGGCTTCTTTACTGCAGACATAAATGTACCAAAGCACTATTTCTGCAAGTACTTACTATACTTTATCGTGTCCGGACATGTAATTCATAAAATTTCGGCCCAGTATCGGGCTACGTCGATTCCATCTTTGTTGGCGAGCCACAAATCTTCGACGGTACATCGATGAGGACAGTTTCTGCATCTAAGAAGATATTCCATACTCTGTGTTTCTCCACAGTCACAGTTTACATAATCTTGGTCGATTTTTTCCCATTTTGCCATGTTTGATTTTACTGGAGCGACCTCCGCTCTTATCCTATTCATAGTTGTCCACGTTTTAAACTGTAAGGACTGGCCGGTATATTGAACCTGAGGAAGAGAAAAATACTCAGGTGGTTCATCCTGCACTGTTCCAAGGAAGCTTTTCCTAGATTTCAGTCGCTTTCGTGATATTCAAGCTTTGTATAGGGAATGCTGCTCGTCCGCGATCTGTTTAATTTTCTCTATGTGCTCTGCAAGGCCTCTGCGTATTGAGGGTTCTGCAAAACCCGCTGCTTTATATAGATTTGAAGTGGCGTTGGTTTCATGCACCCGATTACTATCCTGCATGTCTTATTTGGCGCAGTATCAACTTGTTTGGTGTGGACAGATCTGCCCTAAACGGGGCACGCATATTTAGCAGTTGAGAAACACAGTATGCTGTTCCTAGTTGTTACTTTCCCTCTCGTTTTTATGCAATGTTGTCTGTAGGTGAGGGACCGGTCCAGAGTTACTCCAAGATATATAGATTAGTTTGTGTGTTCTTATGTATTACCATTGCACGCAATTTTGAGTTTTCGCTTGACTTCCTTTGCGCGAAGGTGCAAAGCCCAGACTTGGGGTTTGGAGGGAATGGGTCTCAGGGAATTCTGCAGGTAGTACGCTACCATTGTTTTTAATTCAGTTTCAAGTTTCTCCTCCACTTCTTCAAACCTATTTCCTTGAGCACATATTGCATGATCGTCAGCATAGAAGAAGTGCTTGGTTTTGGTCGGCGTATGTTGGTCAATTGTGTATATATTGAAGAGCATTGGTGCTAAAACACTTGTGGGAGGCCGTTTTTTTGAACTCTCCTCCTACTTACTTTTCCCTTCAGCATAACGAAAAAACGTCTATTTTGCAGTAAGGAATATACGGCCTTACCCAGATAGGGGTCATTGAGAGTGTCGTTTAATTTGCGGAGCGATGTTTTGTGCCTCACTGTGTCATAGGCTGCTGTCAAATCTACGAAAGCAGCCCCTATTATAAGTTTTTCTTTAAAGCCCTTTTCAATGTGTTCTGTTAGTGCGAGGACTTGACCAGTGCAAGATTTGCCGGGTCTGAATCCTCCTTGTTGTGGGATGAGGTGCTTGTCGACATTTTTTTCTATTCTGGCGAGTATGAGTCTCTCGTATAGTTTAAAGAAGTGACACAACAATGAAATAGGTCTGTAGCTACTGGGGTTTTCTGTGTCTTTTCTGGCTTTAACAAGGCTATTACTTTAGATTTCCTCCATGATTTTGAAATTTTACAGGTTTTGCAGCACGTGTTATAAAATTGCAAGATCCATTTTTTTGCTCCTTGGTCTAGATGCTTTATTTGTTCACTACATATATCATCCACACCTGCAGTTTTCCCATTTTTAACCTGTTCATACCGTTATGGAGTTCTTTTAGTGTAAAAGGAGTTCCTAGGTGGTTTGTCTCCGAATCCAATTTCCGCAAGTGGAGACTACAACCAAATGCTTTCAAAACAGAGGTTCGTTACTTTTACCTGAAGAAACTTCCGGACAAGAACTCAACATATGTTTCGAAAATACCACCCTTTCTACACGATTGGACATTGTCAGAAAGAGGGCCAAGGCACACAAAGAAGAAGATTAAATTCATTAGTTTTGGTAATTAAATAATTGTTAGAATATCTCTCTTTAGTCTTTATATTCCGGAGTAAGTGTAGTGGTGTATTGTCCAACTCCAAAGATCTCTGTCTGTGTCATTTCATTTAACTCATGCATAAGTCATGCGTTATTTTAGCTCACATACGATTACCATAAACACATTTGTTATGTCCTAGGATGCCTTATTATATAAAAAAAGCAAATGTTATAATAGAACGAAGTTTTAAACAATTTTGAAAGAAATAAATATTAACAATCTTAATAAATGTTGAAAGTACATTTTTTTTTAATAACTTAATATAAATAAATGACATAAATCCGTAACCAAATATAAATTCAACTTATAACTACATATTATCACAGAATACATCACCAAACAAGAAGCGACACGAAGGGCTTTTTCGCAATCCATATTTCTGTGACAATCCGCCAAGTTCTAAATAGTTTATCTATCAACCTATAAAAACTGAAGTTTGTTATTTATTTACATATTCAGAGGTATTGTTTCGTGTGTGTTGTTTAATAGTAAAAAAGAATAATACTGTTCTACATATTTTTGTAATAAACTCATTGTGATGACTACACGAAAAGGAAGATTTTATTGTGTTGTTCGTGGGTGCCCATCTAAATCTGGTGAGGAAATAGGTAAGTCTCTTTTTAATACCAAGAGATGTAGCAGGTAAACAAATTAAAATTGGGATTCAAAAGCGTTACAAAAGTTATCTGAACATTTATATGTTAGTTAATTATACTTATTTTAGAAAAAAAGACAATTTATACAAAACAGATTATCTTAAAAAACATTAGTTTTAATAATTACTTCGTTTCTCAGTATAACTATAATTTTACTACAGTTTTGAACGACTTCCTCATTACTTTTCTTAGTGTACTAAGTAGTTTAACTGTCATTGTCACTTCGAAATGTCTGTCCCACGAACATCAAAGGTGCCGACCAAGCTTTCACTTCTTGTTGGGTGGAGTATTCCCTGATAATATATACAACAAACGCCAAAGTATCAAAAACTGTCATAGACTACTTCAAACAAGTAAAAACGTTTCGATTTTAGTTTTTATATTATGTTAAGTGAAAAATCTTGTATGTAAGTTTGCTATTTTCTTAGCAGGTCGACCTATACACTTTAACGAAGTCTGATATTATTTTTACGTATTAGTTTAAACCAAACTTATGGCTTGTTTTTCCCATTAAGTAAATTCTTTGTTAGCTTTATTAGGTGACACGCAAATACATTAGAAATTAAAAAACAATGTTTGTTATATTCCATTTTGTTTAAAATAACCAAATTTAAAAAAAAAAACATAGAATAAGTTCCATCTTCGACAATCTTACTTCTTTGAAAACCCTTCAATTAGTTTCTCTTGATTCGGAATACCCGCTGAAAAGGCATCTCTACCGTTAGGCGTTCCGCGGCAGTGCCGCTGCCGCAGCCGCATTCTGCGATTCGCGAGCCGCAACTCCCTTACGTTGTGCGCCAACGTCTCTCCAACGTGCACTTTCAGCAAGAAACAAACAACGTGAAAACGTTTCGTTTCAGTTTATTTCAGTCTTTTAACCGGCGCGACTGTTGTTTGGTCTTAAAGAAATCCAGTCTCGCGGTCTCACGTTGGCGTCGTGGCGCCGAAACACGTGCTCGGAAAGTTTTTGTTTGGATAGAAGTTTCGTGGCGGAAGTGTTATCGTTTGTATATCGAGTGACTTTTTTATTGGGAGGCATGTGGTCAACAGAACTGGCGCTGGAAGTTTATCAGGCACGAAGTAGGTACTTGAAATAAAAATTTTCTCTGTTGATTGACGTGAAAAACATTTTTATTACCTTCTTCGACAGAATAATATTAACTTCATATGTGTTTTTGTGTACATTTACGACATATTTACAAATTTAATTAAGTTCATGGTGCACTGAAATGTTGAGCATTATTATCCCGGCTTTGGCCAAAAATAAATTTGTACAATATCGTCATTAATGAAACACAAATAAAAAAAATCTGTACTTTCACATGACAATATGACAATAAATTTGCATTACATTTGGCCTATCAGACTGTAGTTAAATTGAGAAAATCAAAACAACTGGAGAACTGCTTTAATGACAATCTTATGGGTGAGTACTCATCACTCTAATCTAATACTAAACTCTACACTTTCCGATTTATTATTTAGTTTTTAGGTAGTTATTACTACACCTGTTGGACAGATGATTAGACCAATGAATTATGTGAATTATTCTACGATGTCTTTCGACACCCAGTCGCCAGCTATTTCTATCTCTACACGAATCTTCATCCGTGTTGTCAAGTTAATTTATTCTACGTCTTATCTTCAGCTTCTTCTTGGTCTTTCACATGCTTTGTGTCCTGACGCTACCTAGTTTAATAGTTGCTTCCCTAATTTATATAGTTGTTTTGTTGTAATGTCATTTACGAGTGAATAATCTTGCCTTTAGTATGATATGGTTGTTTTTTTATCCAATCACCCCTGCATCAAATATCTATACCAAAAATTAATGTCTCCTGCATTTATTATGTTCTGTTTTTTGTGCCTGGCTGACCTGAATACCTTTTTTAGGCTTTCGCCTTTTTAAGGTAAGGCTGCTCTATTTTTTGGTGAGGCTACAGGACGCGATCAGTGTCAGTTGCAAAGGGTATAGTGTCAATTACTGCTAGTGGAGCGGGGAAAAGCTGAAGGTGAGTTGGAAGGTGTGATTTTATTATGATGGAAAAGTCAATATACCTACCGAGCTCTTTAATCAGCGTTTTTGGAATGTAGCTTATTATATCTATGGTATCTAATGGCAGTTGCTTCTAGGACGTCGTGATATGATATTCACCAGGAAATTCGTTATCAGCCAAGTGTACAAGTTTGGCTGGAGGAAATGGAACTTTTTTTATGACGATCCTGGTGCGTATGTGCTCTAGGCGATAAGGATTTTTGTGGGTTTCTTTAGTTCGGTTGTTGGAACTGTCTATCGTGCGTAGAACATATCTCTATCTGAGAGAACGGATTCTGTCCTCTATAGTGGAAAGATTGGTGAATGGGAGGATTAATGCTGACGGATAGTCGGCACGATTTCTCATGCATTTTTGCAGGATTTTTCTCTTTCAGTAGCCAAGATGGTATTGCTTTGGTACTTATTTATTGACGCATAGATATACACCTTGTATTCGACAATTGGTCTGATAAAGGTCTTGCAGGTGTGCAGAAGAATTTTAGGGCTTGTATTTCCGTTTTTGCCGGATAGTGCACTTAGGAGATTAGCTCTTGTTGTTACTTTGTCTAGAGTGTCTTTAATTTAGATGTTTCAGTTGAGAGTTTTACTAAATTTAACTCCGAAATAGAACACTGATGATCCAAATTCGAGCCTGTCTAATTTAGGTTATTTTCTTACGGTACATGTTAGTTATTAATATTAAGGCATTTCTTTAATCCTTTAATATACGTTTACAATCCAATTTTTAAGGTCTGGGTGGACAGTTTTAGATAGCTTTATTTGTTATTTACTTGTCCAATTTATTAGTTAGCTAATGGCTGCCTGTAGTTTTCTCTTCGACTATTTATTATAGTTGCCTACTGGCATTATATCAATATTTTCAATAAATGTGTGATAGATAAATCGCTAGTATACAATAGGTAAATGATCGGACAAAGTACATTTCCCTATGGTACCCATGTGGTTTTCTGCTGGAACTCAACATGAAAACGTCGGTTAGTGATAATTCATCGGGAGCCTTCAACTATTTTGTAGCATATTGTTATGTTTTATTCTTTGTCCAGGAGTATTCGATGGTTAACAGTATCATATGCAACCGTTAGATCAATGAGTACGACTTCGGCTTTTAAACCCTTTTGATATCCGTCTTCGATGTACTGGGTAAGAACAAGTATGTGGCTTTTCTAAGAAGGTTTTCTTCTATATCTGGATTAATTCATTTCAATATCAATGTTTCGTGCAGCTTGAATGTTGAACACCGGAGAGAGATAGGGCGGTAGCTTTTTAAGTCCTCTGGATCCTTTCTTGGTTTTAATACAGATACCACTTTGAATTGTCGCCATAGTTTTGAGATCTTAACGCTTGCATAACATTGATTTAGGAGCTTTAATAGCCATGTTATACAAACTGCTTTTACTTTAAGGACTTCATTTCTGATTTCTTCTAGGTCTGTTGCTTTATCTATCTTAAGTTCTGCAATGGCGATGCCCAATTCGTCCATTGTAAATTTTTTATCAAATTTGTCAGGTTCCATGAATTGACCTCTCTTTTAAATTGCTTTGGATGTTTACGTCTTTTAAGTGGGTTACCGTTCTATAGAAGTTATGTAGCTATCTGATTTGGAGTACATTGACGTGGGTGGATTGCACTGTTTTGTCTTCAGCTAGACTATTTAATAATTTTCAGGCTTGCCTGCTACTGTGTACCATATTATTGTTTTTAATTGTCTGTATCCAATCCTGGCGTCTAGTTCTAATATTGCCGCGACCAAGTCTTTCTTGCTTCAAAGTAAGTATTATCATCATATCACTGGCAGTAGATTTTGTGCAGTTTTACAATTGTTTTCAGTCATTCCAGGGATACAGTAGCCTATCAAGATGCCCTTTCTTGTGGCCGTTTGATTACTTTAACAAATCCATCGTAGTTTTTAGGGTCTGGCTTCATGGATATAAGGTATTCATCTAGCTTCTTTAAGAATTTCTGCTAGTTGCCTCTCTGAAAATTTAAACGTCTGTTGAATGGGATTTTACAAGTTTCTAATATCGTTACTAGCAAAGATTAGGTACGGACTATATCCTCTTCTCCATCTTCCACTACGGATGACGGTTTTTTCGGATCATGGATGAGAGTAAATCGGTTATTTTCAACCCAGCCTTGTGGGGTGTTAAATAAAACTCTTGCCGTAGTGGTTTGTATATAGAGAATATATCGATGTTATCTAATCTGGCAGAAAGGATTTCTAGGTTCTGTTGATTGATTTCTGGGCCTTAAATGATGCCCAAATTTGGTCTAACTAATGTGGCACTACTATTTCTCTTACTACCTGTATGCCTGCAATTTTTGATCTTAAATGATCAGGCGCTTTGTATGGCTTATCCAAAAAGAGAACTTATCCACCTCATAATAGTATATTACGCGAAGGTTTAAGCCATAATCTCTTGCCAAATGTAGAGGTATAGTTAATAGATGAAAATATGGAAATATTTCGTCAGTAATGAAAAATTTCACAGATTTCGAACATACATAAACTAAACACACTAACTGTTGCAGAATACATCGTGCAGACCTTCGAAGACTCTCGACAAAATTAACATAAGTGTCAATCTAATAAACATAGCTCTGAACAACTGCTTAAAGTCATTAGTCATAAATATTGAAATGTTTCGGTTTCTATAAACTTTGAAATTCAGCGTTGGTGGCAAAATAAACGATAATGCTGCATATTATCATTATGACAACTAAATGTTGGGACAATTCAAGAAATTACTACTTTAATTTAAGGTTACACCGCCTCGCGTCTTTACAATAAAGGCAAATCTGTCTGGCATTGTTTGTACTATGGATTTACACGAGTCAAGGTCGAAACTATCCCATAATTCACCTAATTTACTTTTCAAAACGGCGACGGTTTTCTGGGGATTATTACGCAATTTCTGTTTCATCTTCTAACACAATGTCTTACTAAAATTAGGGCCTGGACTACTCGAAGGTCATAAGAGTGTTATTGACTCTAAACCATTTTTTAGTTGTTTTAGCTATATGGAATGTAGAACATCGTCCTGCTGGAATATAAAATTCAAGTCCGGGTAGAATTCGTGAGCACTTGGTACAATACTATTTTTCAAAATGTCTTGATACTTAAATTGCTCCATTAATTTTGCCTTTCACTACACCATATCTTCCTAGACCAGCTGATAACACGCACCCTCAAATCATAATTCATTTGGAAAACTTCACAGCTCTTTTAAGGCAATCTTGATGGAATGCTTCATTTTTATTTCTGATAACTCGTTTTCGGAAGTCTCCCACGCAAATTCAAATTTCGAATCGTTATTGAATATGACTCTGGACTAGTCATCAGCGGTCCATGAAATCTTCGATCTTTTCCAATTGAAGCGGTTGCTTAAAGTTTTCTTAGACAGATAATGACTGGTTTAGAGCGATATTCAGTGACGAATCGAAACGTGATTTTTTCATGGGAGACTTTCGAAAACGGGTTATCAGAAGTCAAAATGAAGCATTCCATAAAGATTGCCTAAGAAGAACTGTGAAGTTTTTTAAAGGAATTATGATTTGGGCATGTCATTATCGGGTCTAGGAAGATATGAGGTTGTGGAAGGCACAAAATAGTCTTGTACCAAGTGCTTACGATCTCTACCAGGCCTTGAATTTTATATTTCAGCCGGACGGTGCTGCATGCCATACAGTTAAACAACTAAAAAATGGTTTGGAGATAATATCATTAAAGTAAAGACAAATAAAAATAATAACTGAAATATTTAATGAAATATACAATGCAGCAAAATACCAGTAGAGTGGCTTAAATCGGAATTCGTACCATTGCCAAAAAAAAAACAGTACTAAAAGTTTGTGAAGATTATAGGACCATAGGCCTAATGAGCCATCTGCTGAAGCTGTTTTTAAAAGTCATCCACAAAAGAATTTACCGGAAATGTGAGGAACAAATTGCGCCCAATCAGTTTTTATTTGTGAACACAGATACGAGCTACTTCAATGCATTTCATAAGATAAAATTGAAGGAAAAAGGGTCCCAGGACGAAGAAGAATATCCTGGCTTGCTAACCTGAGAGCATGGTATAGAAAGACCTCAACACAGCTATTCCGTATAGCAACCAACAAAGTCATCATAGCCAGAATGATCGCCAACTTTCGGAATGGACAGGCACCCTAAGAAGGAGAAGAAGCATTAAAGTCCTCTCATTGCTTTCGAACAGTCCAAACTTTATTGTTATTGAGACATTGTGGCATAAAATAAAACAGAAATTGCGTAGTGTACACCATAGAACCGTCGCCGATCTAAAGAGTAAATTAGTTAAATTTCTTGAATTGTCCGAACATTTAGTTGTCACGATGCTCTGCAACATTTTCACTTATTTTAGTGCCAACGCTGCAATTCAAAGTTTATAGAGACGAAATCATTTCAATATTTTAGTATTAATGATAAAGTTTAATATAATACTGATGTTCTTTGGTTCAATAAGAAAGATCGTAAAAATGAACGTTTTCAATAAATTTTCGTTTGTCCGAACATTTAGATGTTAGGGCTGGTATATATTGAATAAGTTAGAAGAAATTATGCCGGTCGTAAATACTAGAGGGAGACTTGAATGGCCAGTGCATAGACAAGTATATTGTTATAACATCTTTCATCAGTTAGAGGGAGTAAAAGTGTTAAAAAAGTAGAACATAATTTAACGAAAAGTATACTGATATCGAAAAAATACTATTGAAAGTAGTAATTAAAACCTTAAATGTACCTTTTTATGTAAAACTTATTGTGCAAATAAATCCTTAAGTGCTAAATTTAAAAACTGCAGTAAAACCTCAATTCGATGTTTGATAATTTCCCTGCAAAGTGCAGAGATAAAAAAGCCTTAGCCTTAAACTTTTATTAGAGTCAGAAGTTATTCTTGTGTGTGTTCGATGATCCATGCGCAAAACCATTTATGCTTGAATTCATTAATTTACCTGTCGCGTACTAGATAACCTGTCCATCATCATTATATACATAATAGAAATAAGCCAAAAAATGTTAACAAAAAATAAGAAATTAATTTAAAATAATTCTGCTGACAAATTATCTTCATAATTGTCATCTAAATAAACCTCCCATATAGTGTATAGATGAGTCTGCAAAAATTGTAAACAAATATAATTGATAGTAAATTAGTTGTTAGACCATACGAAGTAATTTGTTATTTTATATTTTTTTGGGTCAGGACAATAAAATAATTTAATCAAGTAACACTTGTTGACAATATTTGGAGCTGGGTCAATTATTTGTTCTGTTGAGGTCAGTCATGATTTTTTTGTATTCTTCAACTTGATTTATTTCAGTCAGAATTGTTCATATGAATTGAATATGCACTACCTCCAATAATTATTTCATTACCTTTAATAATACAGAGTAAAAAGGTTTATATTTAGGAGAGTTCTGATACAGAGTGGGTCACTAAAAGATAGTTCAATCTAATATTTGGCAATATTTTGTCACAAGAAGAAAAACAAGCTACATAGGCAAGTACAGAAGGGAAATGTTAATACCCAAATTAAGAATGAGTACGAATCTATTGACAAGTCCATTAAAATACAAACAAAATCTTCTTCTTCTTCCTTCTAGTATGTAGGCTTTAAAGCATGTTTCTTCTTCAATATTAGCATCCTAAATTGTTTAAATTGTCGCACCATCTTTTTCTTGGTCTGCCAATACTTCTTCGTCCATTTGGTGACTTATCTCGTGCTATTCGTACTATTCTCTCCTCTGCCATTCTACTGATATGTTCGTTCCACTCCTGTTTTCGTTTTGTTACTCATCCATTTATGTCTTCCATGTTGCATGCTCTTCTTATGTTTTCGCTTCTCTCCCTATCCAACAGACTTCTCCCTAATATTCGTCGGAGTATTTTCATCTCTGCTGTTTCTAGCAGTCGTCTCGTTTTAGATGTATCAGGTCTTGTCTCCACCGTGTACGTTAATATAGGTCTAATTGCTGTTTTATAGATTCTTGTTTTTGTGTCTTGTCTTAGGTGTTTGTTCTTTCAGATTGTGTCATTAAGAGAAGCCGCCACTTTACTTGCTGTTAAGCTTTGTTGTCGTACTTCTTCTTCAACATCTCCGTAACTAGTTATATCTATTTGCAGATATCTAAACCTTGCTTCCTGCTTTATTATTTTACCATCAATTTCGATTATACACCGTAGTGGGTATTTAGATGTTGTCATACATTTGGTTATCATATATGATATGTCATACATGATATTATCATATTGTATTGCTTAGCTGTTATATTGAAGATATGTGTTAATCTTTGGAGCTCGTCTTCTGTCTCGACGATTAATGCGGTGTCGTCTGCATAACATAATATTTGGATTTCTTCGTTCCCCATTCTGTAGCCATGACCTTTACGTACTGCTTGTATTATTTCGTCCATTATTATATTAAAGATAAGTGGGCTCAACGAGTCACCTTGTTTGACTCCGCTTTGTACTGGTATACACTGTGTTAGTTTTCCATTTATCTTTGCCTGTATTCGATTTTGGAGGTAGATGTTTTCGATGGTTTGTATAATATTGATTGGTATGTTTCAAACAAAATCTGAATATATAAAATATCACAATATTATAGAAAGGGATATCAACATAGACCCTAGTTTTTGGTTATTTGTGAAATCTAGAAGTAGTTCCTGGAGTTTACTATCACAAATTAAGTTTGACAACAATGTTTACACTGGTTCTGATGGAATTGCTAATGTTTTTGCACTATACTTCAAATCAGTTTATATCATATCAGCTGATATGAAGATACCTAAGTTTCACGGTATTGTAGAGTTTGGTGAGATAACTGAAGAAGCTATTAAGGGAGTGTAAATAGATTAAAACATAAGAAATGTACAGGAAAAGATATAACCTGCTTATATTGATAAAGGGTGTATCGACTATCTTGTGGAACCATTAAAGGTTGTATTTAATCTAGCTTTAAAAACTAATACCTTTCTTACAAAATTAAAAGATATCATTACAGTTTCTATTTTTAAATCTGGTAATATAAATGATGAAAAAATTACAGGCCTATTAGTATATTCTCTTGCAATTCTCTTGTAAAAATATTTGAATCTATCTTATATAACAAATTATTACAATATTTTATCAATTATTTACCATTTTCATGATTATTGATGCATATTCCCACTATACTCTGCTGTCGTTGTCCAAGCCATGTTTGTATATCTTGAATTTGTCGAAGTTTCTGTTCTTGATGTTTGTTTCATGCTAGTTTATCCTGAGACTTAGTGGTCTTCGGAGAAGATTATAAGAAGAACTAGATAATTTTTTAAAAAGATTCCCAGAGTGGGAATCAGATCATCAAATAGTCGTCGCCGTCCGTGGCGTTACAACCCTTCGTGGGTTTTAGCCGACTCGACAACATGCCTCCACTGTTTTCTGTCTTGAGCAACCTCCATCCAATTCTCCACGCCTATAGTGCTTAGGTCTCCTGCTATATTATCTCGCCACCGGAGACGAGGGCGTCCGCGTGGTCTCCTTCCAGTTGGGACTTCCTCCCACACCAGTCTTACTGTTCGTTCGTCAGAATGTCTTCTGAGGTGTCCTGCCCATTGGAGTCTTCTGGACTTTATTTCTTTTATGATGTTGGCGTCTGGGTAAAGTTTTTCAAGCTCTTTATTAGTTCTTATCCTATATTGTCCTAATGCTTCATCAAGCACCGGACCAAAGATCTTCCTTAGGATTTTTCTTTCCCAAACACGTAGTCTCTCTTCATTTGCCTTTGTTATCGTCCACGTTTCGCTTCCATACATCACAACGGGTCGTATGATTGTTTTATAGACCTGTATCTTCGTACGTCGTGTTAGCTGTTTTGATTTTATAAGGTTTTGGAGGGCAAAAATACATATGTTGCCGACCTGAATCCTGTTGTTTATTTCTTGTGATCCGTTATTGTCTTCAGTTATTGTTGTTCCAAGATACTTGAATTCTTTAACGCGCTCAAAGTTAAAGTCATCGATGGTAATGTTCTGACCGATTCTGTCTCTGCTTTGGTTATTGCGGCTCATATACATATATTTCGTCTTGTTTTCGTTGATTTGGAGCCCCATCTTCTCTGCTTCCTTCTCAAACCTTACGAAGGTCTCCTTCATCCTTAATCGCGTGTTTCCTATTAGATCTATATCGTCTGCAAATGCCAGTAGTAAGTTTGGTCCTTCTTAATGAAATACTGTATTCGGTTTTTCGATTCTTGTACTTCTGATTATGTGGTCCAGAGCTAAGTTGAAGAGTTGTGGTGAAAGTGCATCTCCCTGTTTTAGTCCATTGTTTATTTCAAATGTCTCCGAGTATTGTTGTCCAACTCTCACCTTACATCGCAACCGTTCCATACACATCCGTATCAACCGGACTAGTTTTTTTGGAAAGCCAAGTTCCTGCATCGCTGTCCACAGTCTGTCCCTACATACTCTATCAAATGCTTGTCTAAAATCTATGAACATCTGATGAAGCTCACGATCAAACTCCCAGCATTTGTCCATTATCTGTTTTATTGTGAATATCTGGTCAATTGTAGAGCGGCCCGGTCTAAATCCGCATTGATAATCTCCAACGATTTCTTCTGTGTATGTTTTGGTTCTTTCTAGCAAGATGTTTGCAAGGATTTTGTAGTATGTTTGCAAGTAGTTTTGTAGGATGTTTGCAAGGATTTTTGGTCATCAAATAGTAGTAGTTAAAAATGGAATTTTCATTACAATCAATAATTGTGGCTTAATCTCATATAAGCATAATTAGACATGCCACAAGAAAGTAGTTTCAGAACCTTGTTATACAACTAAGTTATTGTAACTGATAGAAAGGAAAGATATATCTCTAGCATTTTGTACAAACACGAATATTGTTATAACGCTATTATAACAAATACTAAGAAATGTTTATAAAATCCTGTTTGAAGATTAATTTGTGTAGATCCCCAAAACCTACACCATGAAAACAAAAAATATTTTAAAAATGCATACTAGTCCACCAGAAATCATTCAAATGCATATATTATTGAAATTATCATATCTATAGACATTCAAAAATATAAAACAGCATTCACTAAACATAAAACAAAATGAAAATTTTACAGACATTAACTATGTTATTTATTGACTGAAAAGCAGACAATCTTGGGAACTGCCTTCGTACGCCCGTTTAGAACATGCCTCTATTATGTATTTAATAATTTGAGCCTCTGTGCAGTCGCATGCGAGAGATGGTAATTTGCCCCATTTGTTGCTAACCACGAGGTTTTGCATAGTAAGTTGAAACCAGAAGACGCTCTCTGTTATGCATGGGATATTCTTGTTGGGTTAAATTTTATACCGGAGGTATTTGTGACCGTTTTCAGTGTTTCCCATGCAAAAACTTAGAGTGTATAGATAAAGTTTATCGTTTCTTTTTTCAATAATGCAGAATGGTTCTAAACAGTTTCTCTCCAACAACTTCAACTCAAGTATTCTAGCCTCAGCTTATTTTGAGCCTTGGATTGTTTTTGAATAACATTTGCGAATAAACTTGAGATAGTCTTAGATATGATTAGTCTTATTTTGTTATAAATCTGTATTTCCAATTTAATGATCGGCTACGTTCTAAAAGTCGGGTGGTTTACTCAATTTTTAGAAAATTATTACCTTTTTAAATTCTCGATATATTTAAACTAGTCTTGCTAATCTTCTTCGTAACCTTCTGTCGTCCATTTTTGGACATAGCCTCTCCAACTCCTTCCATCGATTTCTATCCTGAGCAACAGACTTCCAATTTGTTGCGGCTTTTCTTTTTATGTTGTCTACCCATCTCATCTGTGATCTTCTTGGTCATCTATCTTTGTTGGGTCTCCTGCGAAGCTTCATTTGAGTTGGACAATTTTTGTTGTGATATCCTCGACTTTTGTTTTTGATCTTACTCAGTCGC
The DNA here is from genome assembly GCA_918026665.1 of Diabrotica balteata. Classification (NCBI taxonomy): domain Eukaryota; kingdom Metazoa; phylum Arthropoda; class Insecta; order Coleoptera; family Chrysomelidae; genus Diabrotica; species Diabrotica balteata. Next base: position 27,450,484 of record OU898282.1, read on the forward strand.
TTCTCTTTTTATCTGGCAGTCGTATACCTAACATTGCTCTTAGTAGGCAACTATTTACCAAAATAGGAATATATTGATCCTTTAAAAAAATATTCCAAAGGTATAACTTTCTAAGAGCACCCTGTACTACACTTATCTACATTAATATTCTAGGCTCTTTGCTTATGTCGAAAGAGATTTGGGTGTAGTTCTTTCAAAATTCTTAAGTATAAAATCTGTTTATATTATCTTTAAAATTAAAATGAATTTAATGAAGCCATAAATAAAATAAAAAAATTAAAACAAAGCTAACCTTTATTTATTTGGAAAGAACCAGAAGTTATTAAAAGAGTCTAGGAAAATTGCATTATATTGCAAAAGAATAAACATTCTGTATGCTGGTACTAAATTATGAATGGGAAGTACTTATATGAAAGAAAATCATACTTTACTCCAAATTTCGAAATTTGTTCACATAGAAATAGTTATGTAATAAAAAAAAATAAAACTAAAAGCATATCATTATTACTTAGTTCGTAGATAATCTTCACAGGTACAACATGGAAAGGCTTTTATCCTCGATCAGTTTAGTATCGACTCCTCTTTCATCCATAATCTAAAATCTTGAACTTGGTCGCATTCCTTCTCCAAACCCAAAAATGCTAGGTAGACTATTCTTATAGATTCCTAATGTACTGTTTTCTTATTGTCTTCTTCTTCATGTGCCTTGTCCGTTCCGAACGTTGGCAATCAACATGGCTATTCTGACTTTGTTTACGGCAGATCTGAATAGTTCAGCAGATGACAATCCGAACCATTGTCGCAAGTTTTGGAGCCACGAGTGTCTTCTCCTCCCTGGACCCTTCTGCTGTCTAGTTTCCCTTAAACGATCAGTTGTAGTACTCTATATTTATTATGTCTCATAATGTGACCCAAGTATTCCAACTTTCTTTTCTTTATACTTATTCCTACCTCTCTCTCTTTACCTATCCGGCGTAGTACCTCTTCGTTGGTCACGTGCTCAGTCCAGGATATACGTAATATACGTCGGTAAGCCCACATTTAGAAGGCCTCTACTTTTTTCATCAATGTTGCGGTCATTGTCCACGATTCCATTCCATATAACAAAACCGGGAATACATAACATTTCAGAAGTCGAATTTTGAGAGGTAGGGTGAGGCTTTTAGAGGTGAAAATTTGCTTCATGCTAGTGAACGATGCTCTTGCCTTTTCTACTCTTATACGTAGTTCCTTCGCTTGATCCCAATTTGAGTTAACTGTTGTTCCCAAGTAGATGTACGAATCCACGTGTTCAATTCTTTCATTGTCTAATATCAGTTGCTGTGGTGGTTGTTGGGTTTTGCTTACTAACATCCATTTGGTTTTTGTGATATTTAGTCTGAGTCCGTATTTTGCACTTGTTTTTTGTATCTTACTCATTAGGCAACTCAGTTTCTCCATGCTACTTGCTAGAATCTGTGTCATCAGCATACCTCATGTTATTAATTATTTCTCCGTTTATCTTTATGCCTTCTGTGCTTTCTTATTGTCTGCTTTATTGTAAATACATGATCTTCCGTGCTTCTTTCAAATCGAGAGGCACTTTGTAAATATTCTTCTATTCAGTACTATCCATTTCTTGTTGTGTTAATTTTAAGCGCCTCATAGACTACCATAATAACAAAATATTGAAATAGTACTTATGAGTTAAAAATAAGACTAACTAAATCAGCTAACTTTGTTAAAGGACTCCTAGATGTTCTTTATTATTTATAAAATGAATTTTAGCGGGTAGGTTTCGATCAGCTCGAAAAAATAGAAACAAAAACATTAAAAAAGGATAGTGGATTTAACAAAATTAGTAGAAATTCGGAGATTTCTTACTTGACGAAACTAAAATTCAAATGTTTGTCTGCGCTTTTTACAACATATAAAGCAGGCCGATTAATGGATTTACCGACAAGGGAAATCTACAATTTGCATCCACGACCTGTCGGCCACCACTTCAAATATTGTTCGTGAATTAGTTATTAATAATATTATACGCTAATATTTGATTGAATTTTATGTAACATTATTTACTGTTCTAAGTAAAGATTTAAAGCATTTTTGTTTCTTTACCGATATTAATAGTATTATATTTATATGAACCTGCAATCCGGAAGATGCTCTAATCTAAATATCCATTAGAAATAACAGTGTAAACGTTATCTATCAGATAAGATGACTTTGTCGGTGTAGATGATACTTATTTATTGAATACATATTTTTATAATATGAATTGTATAATCGATCATACGACGGAAATAACCGTTTATTTCTTGGGGTCCAACCTAGTTTTTATGACATTGATATTTTCTGATGTACAAACCTCAAAATAGCTAGCACGACAATTAACCGGTTTAGTTTGATAACATTATTAATTGATAACATTCCAAAATCGACAATTTTGCTTCGACAATTTTGTTTGTTGACGTACCCATTCCCTAAAAATGGACCTAATCGCTGAAGATGATTTTTCCATGAAAATTAGGTAAGTTTCTAAATACTCCAGAGTCCATTCTGCGAACGCAGGTCGTTGTCTATAGTCTTTAGCTACTTCGTTGTCTATACCTTCAACTCCCGGATCAGTTGAATTCTCCAAGTTGTGGTGTGTGACACACCTAGTTCTTGTGGGCGACATAAAATCTGCTGCTTAGAATTCTCCTACACACTCCCAGAGGCGATGTTTTCATCGATATTCGAGTGTTGCTTGATTGCTTATTGAAGCAGTGGACTTAATTTTATCCACTGCATTGCGAATTGCTGTCTCGGTAGAACGAGTAATTTGACCGTAAAATAAGCGAATCGTCCGGAACGTTGCCCGAACATAACACCCATTTTAAGAAAACAATTTTATTATTTGAACTTGTTGTTAAACGGTACGTCTAGCCATGGTGATTCGACAAAATCACTGACTTATTGACAACCAATTTGACAACTGTATGTTCAACAATATATCTGCTAACAAATGTTGAAAGTCCTATTGCAAGACCCTGTATATGTTTAGTTTATTTATTCTTCCTATGGTTTTAAATATTCAAAGAAGTCGTATACTCATGCAACATTATTTTCATCAAAGGCCACCTATTTTGTTTATTGTGTATAAATAACAGCACCCATACCTCTTATAAATGTATAATTTAACACTGGTTAAAGTCAAACATGTATTCGATTGTGATGCTGTGTGTTCCATTCCCAGTACAAAAATCAAAGAGTTGTTACGTAGATAGCATCTTGTAACGCAGTAGCAAACCACAATGTGATAATTTGTTAGTACAGCTCCTCTCCTCTTAGTCGTTCCGAATCAATGTTAAACTGAACAATGTATATCTGCGTGCATACCCCTATTAATATATTAATATGTAACAAATTGTCTCTTATATTTTGTTTTTCTAGCTCAAAAAGAAGTTTGCATTACCTAGTTTATGTAATTATGACATTGTTAGATAACATCTCTTTTCGAAGTATAGATATATGTTCTGATTTGTGCATAAATAAAATCACAAAAAAGTACATTTCAAATCAAAACACCATTTGCATCGTACGTATTTTTTATCCGATACTGCTGCATAAATCTTCTTAAATGTTCCTGTCCATTAAAAAACAAGACATTTAATTTTTGAATCAATTAAAAAAATCATTACTTTAAGAAGATCATATATCAGCGAGATGCAAAATACGAGAACGCAAATTAAAGTCATAAATTAGTATCAAAAGCAGTTTCCATGAGCAGGATTTAGAATTGCAAGCAAGGACGTGCGTTCTAAGGGAGCGGCTCTGTACGGAAGTGGCTGTGAATAAATCATTTTGCGTTTTGTGTCTATGAATGTAATAAATAGAGTATGTAGTAGGTATAGATATAGAAAACATTTTACTGTTTCAAGTTTTTCCGTAGACATCTGAGCTGCGCGTTTGACGTTGACGTTTGACATCGGCAATACATGCTCGATATAGGTGCGATATAAATAAAATATGTGTTATGGTGCAGTCTGTCTAACCAAGGTGCCCACTAAACCTAAAGTGACAACCAAATGGCGTGGCAGTGGTGTGGTGACCGAGTGGAAGGTGGAATTGCTGCAACGTGTATAAACAAATGTAGTCGCACGTATCAAAAGGGAGTAGCCGTGGCGTGGTATTTTGGAAGTGGCGGGACGCCAGTGTGTTGCCACTAATCGACAGTCAGTTTATTTTTTAATTGGTATACTTGGTGTCTTTTTCAATACAAGCGAAAAAATACAGTTTGATAATCTTAGCAGAAAAAACCATATGTATTTTTACATATGGTTTTTAAGATTATCAAACTGTATTTTTTACTAAGATTATCAAACTGTATTATTTACATCTACGATGTAAAATGTAATGTAATGCAAAAGTTAATGCAGTTTAAAGTATGGGAATGGGTATAACTAGTTATGGAGATACTAAACAAGTTCGATAACAAGTCTCCAGAGCAAATGAATTGGCGGGATCTCTTAATAAAATAGTCTGAAGAAACAAACACCTAAGACAAGAAACAAAATAAAAGCTGCGACACATCCAAAATGAAACGAAAGAGATTAGAGTACTCCAAAGAATATCAGGAAAAAGCCTACTTTAAAGAAGGGTATATAATGCTGAAGACATAAATATATAGGTAACAAAACGGAAAGAGGAATGGAAGGAACGCATTAGCCGAATAGCAGAACAGTAAAAATAACAAAAGTCACCTAATGGTCGATGAAGCGTTGAAATACCAAGAAAGGAATGGTGTGATAATTTAAACAATACAGTAGGCTAATTTCTAACAAGAAATAGGCCTTAGAAGATTATATAAAGGAAGAAAAAGAATAACGACAGACAAATTTTTATTATTGTAAAAAATCTTATAATACTGATTAGATTGCTTTCACAATGCTGTGAAAATCGTCTGATTAGAAGAAAAAAGTGGAAACCTGAAAAAAATGTAGAAAACAAAAATATTGGGTCTGATGCTCGTATTACGTTATTTTTCGACTATTAGACATAATAAAAGGGGTTTCCGAAGTTTCTTAGGAATGCTCCATCAAAAATATTAAAATGTATTTGTATGTTGTGTGACGGCTATTAAACACCAGACTTAATAAAACGCAAGTTTAATCTAAATAAAAATATATTCAAATAAATAACAAAAATAAAATTAACTTCTATAGAATATATTATATATATATATATATATATATATATATATATATATATATATATATATAATTAAAATAAGAAGAGAAGAGAATCCAAGTAAATAAACTTGATGGAGCTGCAGTCCGATGTTGATACCTGCGAAAAATAAATACTAGCAGTACTCAGATGGATGAGGCAAATGACGATATTTGGTCAATACCCAAAAACCGGGGGATGACTAACCAGAACTTAGTCTAGTTTAGAGGTGGCCGGTCGATCATTGCTCGACACGGACAATGAACTGAAGGGATCGATCGCGACAGGGAACGGAAAGGACGGTGGCCTTTGATCAATACTCAAAGACCCAGGGTAGGAGCTCTTATCAGATCAATACGCCCGATTGTTCTCTCTTGGTTTTTGTGGTAGGTTGTCGGTGAGAGTGTGGGACTACAAGAGAGATGACAAGGCGGTGGCAAGCGCTGGCGGTGCCATCGTTACAGTTAAGTGGACAAAATGCAGGGGGCTTTTTGGTAGTCAGGGACTGTAAACTGGTGGATTTGCGAGTTCTATAGCATCTGTGCAAAAATTCTCTTGTAGATCTGGTTGTAAATATATAATTTAGCAGCGTTTTATTGTTAAAATTGCCCCTGTATTTTATCCGTCAAACGTTTTATTGCTTTTATGAAATCATAAACAGGGAAATTAGACAGTTGTTAATAATTTAATTAATAATCGGAAAATTAACACATTACCGGTTAATGTCCCAATTTTTTCAGGTAAACAGTTTTTGTCATGTAATAAGTCAAATATTAGTTTATATGGGTTTAAACCACAACTAATTGTAATGAAAATTACATTTTATATTTTTTTGAGGTTCCAATTTTCAATACAGAATCGCAAACGAAAAAATCTTTAAAACAAAAATTATCAGTGAACTTAACTTCGACCTCGATCTTGTAGAAATTTTTGTATAGAAATTCAGAAAGTTGTTGTTACTTACTTTATCGTGTCCGGACATATCATTCATATAATTTCGGCCCAGTATCGGGCTACGTCGGTTCCATCTTCCAAAGTGCACTGATGAGGACAGTTTCTGCATGTAAGAAGATGTTCCATATTTTTTATTTCTTGACAGTTATAGTTTACAACATCTTGGTGTAATGATGCGAAACTCGTTCTTATCCTTCATAGTTTTCCACGTTTTAAGTCCAGAGATTGACTGGTTCAATAAAACTGGGGGAGAAGAAAATATTCGGGCAGTTCATCCTGCACTTATTTCTGGATTTTGGTCGCTTTCGTGGTGTTCTATGTGTAGAACATGCCGCTCATCCGCTGTTTGTTTAATTTTCTTTAGATGCTCTGCTACATTTCTGCGTGTTAAGGGAGCAGCAAAACGCGCTGCTTTATATAAATTTGAGAGTGTCGTCTGTTTCATTCATCCCGTTACTATTCTGCATGTCTCATTTAGCGCAGTATCCACTTATTTGGTGTGGGCAGGTCTGTTTTAACCGGGGCACTCATATTCGTCAGTTAAAAAACACAGAGCCTGTACCGTTGCTTTACTACGCCAGAACATGCATCCCATTTACTTTCCTTTGCCTTTCTGAGTATGTTGTCCCTAGTTGATACTTTCCCTCTCGTTTTTATGTGGTATTGTCTGTAGGTGAAGGACAGACATTACTCTTTAATTGATAGATTTTAATTTTTTACTTTTCATTTAATATCTGTATTTTGTTTGTTATTTTTCATGTAGTTTTTAACTTAAACCTGCTTATGAGAGTAAATATATGATGATTAAAAACGAATTAATCAAAAGTAGTGAATCGATGTGAAGACTCGCTATTCTATGACGCTACTCATGACGACTTCATTTTGTGGCGTTAGTTCTGTGACCCTCGCCTCAGTATTTCACTATAGAGAAAAAAGTAAAATACAAGGTCAGTATAGATGCTTTAATACTTCTGTTTTGCAGTAAATAATGTACGACCATAACTAGATGGTGGTCATTGAAAGTGTCGTACAGTTTGTGAAGTAATGTCTTGTACTTTACACTGTCGTAGGCTGCTATCAGATCTAGAAAACCGGCCTCTTTTATAAGTTTTTCTTCAGTGTATTTTGTTGTTGAATTATTATCGAATTGATATCAAATTCTGGTCTTTCTGTGCCTTATTTAGTTAATTGTAGATGATGTATCTCTGATCTGCTATTAACTCGTTAAATATTCCTCTACGGTTGATATTCTTATCTTCTTATATGATGACTTCCGGTTTTAGTATTGGTAACCAGAACCTAGTACATTCTATTAATATGTTATACATTTTTCACCATTGAGTAAGATAAGGGCTACTTCTTTTATTCTCCTTTTTTTTCTCTCCGTTTCTTTCATGGCTATTGATAAATCTTTCCACTCTGTTCTCATTTTCCATGGATGTTGCATTGCATATCTGAGATTTGTCAAAGTCTCTGTTGATATTGTATGAATTATTCTCAATTATCCATACATGGAACATTAAGTGGTCTTGAAGTTTTTCTCCTAGATAAATATTTTATAAATAAACGATTTCCGAAGTGGAAATTAAAACGTCAATAAATTTATTTTATCCCCATTAAAATAGTAATTACTTTAAGATGCCACAAGAAAATAGCTTCAGAACAATATTCAGATAAATATTGTTGCATTCACAAGGTGTTTTATAAATGCAGTTTTTTAATCTCTACTGTATGTTGTTGACTTTGGTTTTGGAAATAATAGTTCTCAGTGTGTTAGTTTTTTTGAATGTTGTATTTATTTCCTATCCTGTTTCATCTTTCTGATAAACCGTTTTACATATTGTATTGTTGTTATCTTTCCCATTAAAATGGGAGTTTCTGTTTTCTTTTCCGTATTGATTTTGATTGATTCTTTTTTACAGTTAATGTCCATCAAAAATTTGTTTAGTGCTTCTGGTCCGTGAGACCCAATAGAGGACATGATCTACATATTTTTACCATGCTGTAGGTTTTTGATCATGTTGGTACACAATTTTTTTCTAAATTTGTTCCATGAATATGTTTGCGAAGAATGTATATTATAAAGAGCTTATAAGTGTATAGTCAGTACTTGCCAGTGCATAATGTTAATAGCTCAATTATAGCTGACACATTCAGTTTTGTTTTAGTTGTCAACGTGTCGTCCTTCTCTAGTTTGGTTCTTATTTTTTTAAGTTTTGTAAATAATTTTTATACATTTACATGTTAAGTTTAATTGATATTGTTTATTTTAGATTTTTTTTAATCCATTCCTTAGGTTGATGGGGAATGTTTTTTAAGCCGGTATCTGGCAACACCAAAAATAGTTATTTAAAAAAAATTTAACTAATTATATGTAAAGAACTGTTTAACTTAACACATTTTATTGATTAATAAAAATAAATTTTTACATATAAAGTGACTAAGACTAAAAAATTATAAATGTAAGCCTAATTCTAATAGTGCAATGATACAACACAATTTTTGTTCGCTGTAAAACAAAGACACATGTTAAATTTTTCACCCACATCTTATTTTAGCGGTATAAAGTAGCCAGTGACCTAACGCATCTGTTCTGGTACCATCATCAGGTCTTACAGCACGAGGATGGCGCATTAGGTTTTTCCGTACTTGATAGACGGCCTCGCCTTAGTTTGGTCTTTCCAGCGTTGGATAAAGACCTAGCTAGTTCCATTCTAAACTTCTTGAGAGGTACAAAATTTAGATGATTGACTTTAATATCATTTTGTTATAATATTCATACATTTATAGCTAATTCTTCTGGCAGTTATAGTTACCTGGCATCTAAGAGCCAGGTAACTATTGGAAAAAACTATCTTTTAGTACGACTTGGACTTCTGTAAAGACCCAATAAACAGTTTGCTTTATCCACTCCACCCGTGTGTTTATTGTATTGGGTGATTAGATTTGGTCATGGCACATTTACTTTTATTTTATGTACTTTATAATATCTTTGTACATGGTTGACTGGCTCAATTCCACAACCCGTAGTAGCCAAAAGTACACATTTGTTATTTGCATATTTGACAACTATAATATTCTTTTGTTCATCGGATTTATAAACACAGGAACCCCTGCCACGTTGCAGCAAAACCTTATCAGTATCCAAGATGCAACCTGATATTATATTTGAGCGAATAGTGCCCAAGCTAAGGAATACACTTCCTTCGAGTAATGAGATAATCTTGTCATAAATAGTCCCTGTAGTTGTGAAAACGTCGAAACTCCTTGGTAAGGAATGAAATCGGTAATATATCCTGAAAACAACCTGCCATTACAAAAAACTTTTTATGAGGTTTATTTTGTATGTATTGTCATAAATTGCCACAGTAGGTACCTTTGTATGCAACCATTGCCTTATCCATAGAATATTGGTTTTCAAACTGATACGTGTAACAAGTTTTAGAAATATGATTTGGCAGGATGGACAATGAGCTAAGGGTGACAGCTCCCTGGGAGGATGCACAATGGGTCAATTGTGGCCTAAGTGCTGTGAAACTTAACTCGCCCTCCCTACTCTACAGATATAAATGATCTAAAAGGGAATGGATTTTGAAGTAAGGGTCTTTCGTTTCTGAAGTTATTTCTAAATTATCATTGAAATGGATCAGTGTTTTCAGTTTTTGAAATGTCTTAGGTACATAACCTTAGCAACAAGAGGAATTATTGAAGAAGAGTTCAATCTTCTATTGCAGGCAGCTGTATTATCCCCATAAAAATCAAAATGGAGAAAAAGTTTTTTTATTTCGGAAGTGCTTGTGTTGACACTTACTTCAGTTTTTTTTGTACTGCATAAATTCGTCTGGTATACAATATTCATTATTAGATTGAGTGAAAAAACCTCGTAAAATACTCAAGAGGCAAGGCTATCTCCACTGCATAATTGTCTGTAGTTGAATTTTCTAATAAAATGTTTTTATGTCACCTTTAGACCAGTTATAATAAACTGACTCCACTACTTTTTTACGTTTTGTTGGCGGATCTTCATGCTCGTCTTCTTTATTCGTTTGATTAGCCTCTTCTTCAGTTTACAGTTGATGATTATGAGGTTCATCATCTTCATCCGAGTCTGTGGCAATTTCATTTATATTGATGTTTTCAATTTCTTTATCATACTTCTTCGTGTCAGGAAAATCGGGTTGACAAGAACACTACACGACATTTTTATCTTTCTTCTATAAAAGTAGGTAGTGAATATTTCATTTAAAGTTTCTATAGTGAAATCTTATACTGAAAAAAAACTTAATTACTCAATTGACAATGTTGCCTGAGAGCTGCATGATTTTTTAAATAATTAAATTTAATATGATTACTTACCGTATATAGCAAAAATAGCACAGAATTACACTAAAACAACGTTTCTATATATACAAAGTAAAAAACTAACCTCAAAATACTCTTAACAAGAGTTTGACCATAAAAATTATGACTCACCCACCTATAAGTTATTAGATCTTTAATGGTATCCTATGTACTCAAATTATTTTTTTTAAATATCTCTATTCAATGTTACATGTCGCCACCAGTTTTATATAACTAACACGACTTGTTGCCACCGAATAACTCACTTACTAGTTTATTCTGTTTTTGCTGTTTTGTTTTGTGTATCTTTTTTTTATTTTTTATTTTTGTTACTTTTTTTATCTTTTTTTGTTTATTTTTATTTATTTATTTTTTTTATTGCTACGCTAAAGCGGGTCACTCACGATACAGCGGCGTTGTTCAACTTCGTCTAATTCGACGAATTGACAAGGATTTTGATCGTGTGTGACCGTGCATCCAACGAAATCGTACAATTTGACCGCAGACAGACTGGCCTGTCTGCTGCAGTACTGCAGAGTTGATCTCGTCAATTTGTTGAGCGTGTGTGACCGTTTACAATTTGTTGATACTGCAAAAATACAATTTTAACTATACACTTGCTTTGATCATATAGAAAATCGACATAGCTTGATTTAGTGAGAATTTTTTAAGAGTTTTTTGAATTATATAAAGAACAAATTTGTTTATGGCGAATTAAAGGTAAAACGTATCACGATAGAAACGCCCTAAAACGTGCAATGGACATTCTAATTTTAAAAGTTCCAAGAAGTAAACAAAGATGCGAATGAAGAATATGTAACAAAAAAAAAATAACAATTTTAGAACATGCTGTAAAAGAGAATTAAAATTAGTATTGCAGTCAAGTAAATCAGCTGCAGAAACAGACGAGATTTATTTTGGACCAAAATCTGGCATTCTTTGCACCAAAATCTGCTTTTCATTTTAGGTTTCTTTTTACGATTAGTTATACACAAAGCAAGAGACGATAAAATGATTGTGTGATTTTACACGGTCGAGAACCAAACAAATACTGCGGCGCAGTGCGGTGTGTGGGGTGCACCAGATATGTCAACAAATTGAACAACGCCGTTGTCCGATTTTGTCCAACGACACCGCTGGACCGTGAGTGGCCGGCTTAAGACATAAACCCGATTCGACACCTCGGAGGTCTAGATCTTCTGAGTAATTTTTTTTATTTTATTTTTCTTTATTGTGTTCTTCATTTTTTTTATTCTTTATTATTTTTTTTATTGTTTTTTTGTCAGAACTTTAATTTTAAGTAATTAATATGACTATATATACATCTAGATTTTGACTCTAAAAGATGTGTTAGATTAGAAGGTAATTGGATATTAACTTGAACTAGCTTGGTAAAAAAATTTGATATTTCAATAAAATGTAAAGGACATTCTAACAGCATATGTTGTAGATCAGTTAGCTCTCCACATATACATTCATTATTATTTACCAGTCCTATTTTTCTTTTGTAGACTAAAGTCATACAATAATTGCTTCTTATTCTACAAATAGTTTTGATGAAACCTCTGTTGGAAACATGTTTAAACCATGTCTTGACGGAAATTGTGGGTTGAATTATTTTATAAAATTTGCCTTTGTCTGAATTGTTGTAATGTTCCTGCCATTTTGTTCTTTTGAGAGACCTGATTACAGATATTAAATCTCCCATAGGAAGTTGATAGGTTTGCAGAGTGGATTCTTTCATTGTTGCTTTTTTATCCAGATCATCTGCTATTTCGTTGTTTTTTATACCAATATGTGCTTTTATCCAGCACATGATATTTTTGCCCGATTTCAAAGCTTCACTGTTCAGTGCTATGATGTCACTGATGATATAATTTTCTACAAAATTATATAAATTATATTTCAGTTTATGTACAATGCTTTGGCAGTATGTAAATATAACATAGTTTAGTTCTTTTTTATTCATACATATTTTGTAGGCTTCTTTGACTGCTATGAGTTCAGCTGTGAAAGTTGTCATTTTGTTGGGTAATCTTTTGTTTATGTTCATACTTTTTTGGGGGTAAAATATAGCATATCCAACTTTGCCGTCCATTTTTGAACCATTTGTTTTTAATTTTTGATAACTCCCCCAATGACTTTGTACATACTGAAGGTGATCTATTTTAGTAAGAAAATCTGTGGCAAGAATAATACTTAAATGGCAGTTAAATGGAGATAAATAATCTTCATAGTTTAATTTTCGATATGAGGATTGTTCCATTTGGCATATGTCGTCAATGTAACTAGAAACGTTCAGAAAACTTTCCACAACTAAAAGCCGCTTCTTTTTTTCCCAGTAATGATGAGTTAGGTATGTAGTGGCTAGTTGTAAAATTTTATTCAACAACAGTTTATTGTTAACTGCCACTTTAACTATAAAATTTTCACTTAAGAATTCTCTGCGTAATGAAAGTGGATGTTCATTAAGCTCACATTCCATGACCAATATGGGAGTACTACGAAGATAACCAGTGCTTAATCTAAGTGCTTTATTTTTTATACTTTCGATTTTTTGGAGTACAGCGTTTGATGCTGAGCCATAAAATATAGATCCGTAATCTAGGATCGATCTTAGTAAATTTCTGTATAGTGATATTGAGATGTTTGGATCAGCTCCCCAGTTACTGACACTTACAGTCTTGATGATATTCATTGCGTTTTCCGTTCTTCGTAATGTATAATTTGTGTGTTCTTTCCAATTTAATTTTGAGTCTAAGAACACGCCAAGAAATTTTATTGAAGTTTTATAATGATTTTTATAATTATTAAATTGTAGGTCGTTTTGAGGAGAATAACGTTTTCTGGTGGTTGATTTACTCTTCGAGATTGTTGTTCGGTGTTATCATTGTCACATTTCAGCTATATGTTCGGTGGCTATGTATAGTAGAAATGGACTAAGGTGCTTATAAAGCTGATGTTGCCTGAGAGCCATAAAACCAGATACCGGGTTAATTATAACAACTTTAACAAATAACAAATTTAACAAATAACAACTTAATTAATAACAATTAATAACAATAATTAATAACAACTTAACAACAGAATAATTAATTAATAAATATTGAGCTACAAGACGTAGAAGAGAAAATAAGAAGGAATGCACAAATTTTTAATGTTACAAATACTGACTACGTAATAGGCCCCTATTGTTTTATTTGCATACGCCTATGACTTTGGGAAAATTAACATATTCAAAGGAGAGCGGCTTACGAGGTATTGGCTTTTTTATCTCTATCGAATTATTAAAGCAAGTTATGATACTTAGAAGCCATAAATTAGAATACAGCATATACATGGTGTTAATGTTTTTTGTTGAAACAAGGACGATGCACACAATTTAATTATGTCAGGGTACTAAACCTCCATGCCAAGACAGTAAAATTTATTTATCTGCAGATATTTTTCTTTATATATCATAAATAAAGTTATGTATACATATTATTAACACAGAAAGTAATAGTGACATAGAAAACAAATAGTTTTAGGATTAATATTAAGTATGTATATAATAAATATTAACCGTGTTTTTCAGTTATGAATTTTTATGAAAATTAAGTTTGATGAAACTTGTAAAATTTCACAAGATTGTATACCATCTACATTTGTACTCCTTCTTGTAACATCAAGAAATAAACATGACTAAACCTCCAACCCTTAATAGGAAAAGCACAAAATACAGATACATTTGCAGAAGTCATAGCCAATCTCCATTGAAGAAGAAAATACTACCACATCTTGAGACTTTGTTGTTGATCCTTCTGGTCGAATTACTTAATTTTTGATTTTTTTTAAATCTTTTTTTAATCTTGATTGTTTCTAAATTGTCTCCTTAAAATTGTAATACATTCGTCTCTTGTTTCTTCCTTGATGTTTCAAAACAATTTTAGGCTTGCTTTGATAAACTAAATTAAATACAGTCATTCGGGGTAATTTTGATACATTTTTTTAAATATTTTCTTAATTGATTTTTACACTAACCTTATTTTATTATAATATATTATATTATGATTGTTTATAGTTCGATAATATATAAGCTTAAAAATATGCCACAGTAGCAAAAGTATAATTCCAGAAAAAAAATTTTGACAAGGCTCAAAGTTAAACCCGCTCTAGGTAAAACTTTGAACCATATCTACAATAATAAGAAAAATCCTGTATATTTAGTGTTTTAAACTGATAGGACAACTTTTTAAGAGGGTATTAGGTTACTTCCGATCTACAAAGATTACATAGTGCACAAAATGTATAGCCCAGATCTAATTACCATTCTATTTTTATATGATTGTTCATAGGTTGATTCAACATTACTCTAAAATAATTTATAAATATTTATTAGGAAACTAAAGATCTACAAAACACTACTCAATAAATATTCTTCGTCATAAATATTTAATTTTTCAGTCGGTGGGCGAATCACAGTTTCTTTAAGCAAGTTACACAAATAAACATATTGGAATTTGATTTGTGAAGTCCCCAGATCCCACCCAGTGGGAATGATTGAGGGGAATGCGAAATCCCTTTCTGCTGATTTTCCAGTTTGTTCTGTTCTGCCTTTCGTTTCTTGTTTACTTCACTGTATTAAAATTAGTAGCTTCTGCCAGATCCTTCTTGCTTTGAATTTCACCCAACGGGAATGATTGAGGGAAATGCGAAGTCAATTTCTGCTGATTTTCCAATTTGTTTCGTTCTGCCTTGCGTTTCTTGTTTACTTTACTGTATTTTAAACTGTTTTTCTTCGTTACCAACGATTTAATTCTGTCCTACCCTCCTGTAGCCAATTGAGACCTCCATCATTTCAGTCATATTGTTTCCTTCCAAAATTTGCTGATCGTGCAGATCTATATAATCCAGCATTTTTTCTTGGTTTATCTCATCAACGTATTTATTTACTTGCACATTGTTCTTAACTGCAGGAATATATTCTGCTCCTTTAACAGTTCTGTTGGTCGTAATAGATCCTTGCGATATATGTCCCCTCGTATTTTTTGTTCACCTAGTGTTTTTGGTCCACCTCCTGTTTTTGGTCCACCTCGCTGTTTTGTTTTATTTATTTCTGATTTATTTCTTCAACTGAAACACTTTTGCCAACAGTTAGTTGAAGACAGAATTTTTTGCCGTCGTAATGTTTTGCAAATCGCTTTCACAAATCGTTTCCACATATAAGTAATTTGAATTCTTTTTCAATATCTACATTTATTTCACTCATTGGTGGAGCATACAACGAAAGTTTTAGCAATGAATTGTTTCTGTCAGTGGGATAAATTCCTGAAGCCCCTTTTTGAGATTATGAGCTGTAGTGTACTTTTCGAGGTCTAGGATTGCTGTGAGGAGTCGGTTGGTCCTCCCATTTGTATTTCTTCCTCCCTTGGTCACTCTCTACTGGGTTAAAATTTGGCGCCAATATATTTTAAGATTGGAAAACTACCTCACATCCATCGGTTGCAGCAAGAGATTGGGGGGGGGGGGGGGGGGGGGAAACATTAAAAGAACTTTATGTTCTCTTCAAACCCAAGTGTTAATATCTTTACTGAAATATGTGCTGACATGTTGTCGCCAATTAAGATCTTTCTACATTCTTTTTGTTGGCATACAGTAAAAAATGTGTCTCAAATCAGTCATCTAATACAGCATTTTCAATCCAGTCTGTTTTTGATGTGTTTAACTTCGTACTATTAGGTGCACCAAAAACCCAATCCGACCACTGTAGACTGCCTTTCATTATTACATATGGAGATTTCCATCTGCATTTGCACAAAACACAGTGGTAAAAAAAGACTTCGTTAAATTCATGATTCTCTCTGGATTCCTGCATCCTCTTTTGAATAAAAGTTTTCTTTTAGCTAGAACGTCATGGAAACATCGTACTTGTAAGTATTCTTCGGTGCGATGTCAGAAATTTCTATCTCCAAGTTATCAAAAAAAAATATTTATTATTTCTTTATTTACCTCTTTCTTGAAATATTCGTTTGAAACTGTTGAGCAAGTTCTGTGTGGTTTCTATCCAAAAATAATTGGCTTCAATCCCAGCGTGGCAATTTTCGCCTAAATTGTGACACTTTTCTCCCTTGAGAATTTAGGTAACTTTGTGCAATGTATCTTACATCAAACAAAGATATTGGAATCTAATTATCACTTAAAGAAAAATCATGCTTGGCTATCAACTTTTCTTCTTCTTGAGAAAATTTTGTTTTAGTTTGTAGGTGTTGCTCTGTATATTCGCTTTTAGTTCCATACCTATGTACCCCAGTATGTGGACTGTGTATCTGTGTTCTCGGCATTTCGGGAAACCCTGTAAATAGAAAATTACAAAATTATATTCAATAAAATAAATTTCCCGCATTTTTAAACCACCAGGGTGAGTTTGAACCAGTTTCAATGTGGTGAAAAGTTGGCCTGAAATGATAGAAATTCTCAGTTTGGCCGGTTTTTGTTGCAATTCGGGGTTATTTTAATGGAACTTAAAGCTCTGATTTTCCGAATACGATCCGAAATTATTATTACAATAATTAAAACTCTCTACATACTTACTTTTTCGACAGAATCACTTTAAATTATTGCTTACAACACATCACTTTACAGACCGTATACAAACTCAAGTTTTACACATTACAGCGTATCAGACTCCTCCAAACTTAACGGAAATGTCAATAAAAGAGACTTATATTGCAGTTTATCCAAATTAAACAGTTTTAACAAGAATGATATTATGTCTAAAGTACACTTCTATCAAAAAAGTAAATGGTACAAAGTTAGACCCTGTGGATCAAAATTACCCCGAATGACTGTAACAATCTTCGTGTTAAAAGAGTGGATTTATGGTCTACAGAACAAAAAAAAAAACAAATATATGACAACACAAAATAAAATTAAAACAATGAAAAAAAAACTGTATATATTAAGCCATTTCTCACTTTCCCATACCTAATACAAAAGCTTTAAAAGTTGTTTCTATGTTGTGGACAATATTTCAACGCCCAAGTGTCACATTTTCCAACAAATCTTAAATGAAGGTGTTTTCTTCGTATATATCGCTTTGTATATACATATAATAAGCAGAATACAAACGTACCACATAAACATATTAATGTCTCGGATTACATAAAGTTGGTTTGGTTTTGTTCATGTGTATTAAATCGTTGAAAAATGACGCAAGTTGTACCCAGTGGGAGTGAGGACTTCACGCTTTTGCTTAAAGAATAAAAATTATCCTATATTAGTTAATATTTATGAAGCCTAATTGGAAGAGATTTTTCTGGTTGGTACAACTTGCATTAGGCCGAGTCTTCTCTGAATGACTGACGAGATCATTAATTTTAATTATGTAAATACCATGATTTATTGTTCCTATAGTTGACAGTTCTTGTTAGTTCGATATCTATTAAAATATTTTCCATAAAAGTTTTGTGTTTTGCTTTAGTTATTAAAAAATTTAGTATTTTGCTATTTGCATATAAAGGAGATTTCGTTAATGGGTAAATATTTTAACTGTCCAATTTTGATGTCAACATCTGACAGTTTGGACCAAATCGCTTATAGAAAATATTGATGTCTATTTTAGAGTATATTAGTACATTACAAACATATTAATAATCGTCAAGAACTTTGACCATATATAATTAATTTTGTAAATCTTATTAAAATTCAGTTATTTTTCAAAATTAGAATATGGTTTAATAAATTATTCTTTTTCTCGTGCCATATTCTACAGAAGGTACGCGATCACTTCTTTAAACGCTTTCTATCACATTATAATCACGCATAATTTTAACAACACCAAAATTTTGTTAGGTAGATGTCTTTCTTATTTCAGACTTCTACTGAATGCGTCCTTATCATCATCATCGTGGCTTATTCACTCCTGGCGGAGTGTTTGCCGCCCTTTTGGGCTCTCTGATTCATTTATTGCGGAGAATCAGTCCGCTGTTGTTTTTTTTATTATTATAGCAGCGTGTGTGACTTGGCCCTGTCTACAATTTTCCTCCATTCTTTCCGATCCTTACAGCGCTCCTTCCAATTGTAGATTCTCAGCTTCTTTATGTCTCCTAAGACTTGATCTCTCCATCTTGTTTTGGGTCTCCCCTTTGGTCTCTTTGCTGTTGGTCTCCATCCAGTTATTCGCTTTAGCGTAGAGTCTGGGTTAGCTCTTTCTGTGTACCCCAGCCACCTGAGCCTTTGCGTCTTAACGAACTTGATTATGTCTTCACCCTCGATGACTTCTTTAATTTCTTCATTGGTTAATCTTCTAAATTCGCCTACACTTATCCTCACCGGCCCCATTATTCGTCGAATTATCTTTCTCTCTAAGATTTCTAACCTCATTGCATCTTTTTGTGTTAGGCACATCGTCTCTGCACCATAGGTGATCACTGGCCTGATTGCAGTCTTGTAAATTTTGAATTTGGTTTTCTTACTAATGTGTTTTTCTTTTAGGAATTTTTGGTAGTTTCAGTAGGTTTTATTGCCCAGTAGGATGCGTTCATTTATTTCATCTGTTCTATCATTTCTGTCATTTACCATCACTCCCAGGTATTTGAAACGGTGTACTCTTTCAAATGTATATGCACCAAGCTTAATTTCTTTCTCTCTGTTCGTATTCTCTCTTGAACACTTGAGGTATTTCGTTTTGCTTTGGTTTATTACTAGCCCTCTCTTCTTTGCTTCTTTATCTAGTATTAATATTATGTTCTGCATGGTTTTTAAATCTCTAGTAACCAGTGCAATATCGTCTGCATACGCAATCAGTTGGGCTGAAGATTCGATAATCGTTCCCATAATTTTGGCTGCTCTTACTGCGCCCTCTATGGCAATGTTAAATAATGTTGTTGACAGGGAGTCTCCCTGTCTGACACCTACCTCCATTTGTACTTCATCTGACGGGCCTTCCTTTGTTAAGATTCGTGCCTTGGATTCCTTCATCGTCATTTTCGAGACGTATTAATTTTTCTTGGACGCCTAATTGATTCATATCCTTAATTAGCTCCTCCCTTATTACACTGTCAAAAGCTTGCTTGTAGTCAATAAACAGTATATGTAGATCTATTCCGTGCTCGTAACTTTTTTCGACTATTTGCGTTACAATGTGTATTGCATCTATTGTTGACTTACCTTCTCTGAATCCATGTTGGTATTCACCTATTTTTGTTCTAGTTTCTTTTTCTATTCTTTGTCTGATCAAATTAGTTAATATTTTGTACATTGTATTTAATAACGTGATTCCCCTGTAGTTAGTGCATTTCGTCTTGTCGCCTTTTTTAGGGATTGGTGTTATCAGACCACAATTCCAGTCGTTCGGCATGCTTTCTTCTTCCCATATTCGTTCTATTAGGTTGTGGATTCTGTGGGCTAGTTCCTCTCCCCCATTCTTAAAGAACTCATTTATAATATCGTCTGGTCCTGCTGCTTTCCTTGTCTTTAATCTGTTTATAGTCGCCAATAGTTCGCTGTATGAGGGAGGCTCTGATTGTTCTCCATTCCTAATTTCTGTTTGTTCTTCATTTTCTGCGTTTTCAGCATCGTCTTTTTTTTAAACAGTTCTCTATAGTGTGTTTCCCATTCTATTTTTCCAATATTTGCTGGTATCTCTTTTTTTCTCTGTGATTTTATGTATTTGTATAGTCTTGCATTGTCATTACTATTGGCTTCGAGTGCCTGCAGTAATTCTTCGATCCATTTCTTCTTTCTTCTTTTGCAGCATTTGTCTGACTCTTTCTTCTTCTCTTTATAGTGTAGGACATCTTCTTGTTTCCCTGTGGCCACCCACCTGTGTCTTGCTTTGTCCTTGTCTTTACTAGCTTGCTCGCATTCTTCATCGTACCAATCCTTTCTTTTATTGTTTTCCATTAGTCCTATTGCCTCCTTTGCTGTTGTTAAGATACTATCTTTTATGTCTTCCCATGTTTTATCTATGTTCGATGGTTTTAGGACTAGTAGTTTTTCTTCCAATTTAGTGCAGAATTTTCTGTTTGCATTATCTGTATTTAGTTTCGACCGATTCCACCTCTTTCTTTTCTTTCTGTCGTTTTTTATCTTTAAGTATCTTCAATTTCATGTCGCCTATCACCAAAATGTGATCCGAATCAGCATTGGCTCCCCTGTAAGACCTTACATTCTGAAAAATTGTTCTCCATTTTTTTGAGATTAGGATGTGGTCTATTTGGTTTCCATCTGTTGTTCCAGGTATTAGCCACGTTACTTTGTGCTCTTTTTTGTGCTTGAATTGAGTGCTTAATAATAAAAGTTTTGGTTGCTGCTGCTAGATTACATATTCTCCTGCCATTGTTATTCGTATTTTGATGGATTGTTTCTTTTCCTGCGATTTCTCTGTTCGTGTCTTCTTTCCCTATCTTTGCGTTGAAGTCTCCTAATAGGATTAGTATGTCGTTCTTTGGTATTTCTTCGTACAATTCTTCAAGTTTATTATAGAATTCATTCTTTCCTTCTTCAGGAGCATTCTCAGTAGGGGCATATATGTTAACAAATGTTAAATTTGCTTGTTTATTTTTCATTCTAATATATGATATTCTTACATCAACCGCTTTAAAGTTGATAATCTTGTCTCTTACGCTGTTACTAACTAGAAAGGCAGTTCCATTGCGCCCCTGTTTGCTTTCTCCTGCGTAGTACATTGTGTAATTTCTTCTAGCAATCATCCCTTCTCCTGCCCACCTTATTTCTTGTAGCGCTAGTATTCCCATCTTGTATTTTATCATTTCTTTTGCCAACTCTTCCATTTTGCCTGGTCTTAGAAGTGTTTTGATATTCCACGTTCCTATTCTTATTTTTCTATTTTTGTTTCTTGCTTTATTTTGTTTTGTTTTGTTTTTGCGTCTTTTCTTACAAAACAGTTTCATGTCCGTATTCATTGCCAACTTCGTTATACTGTCGCTGTTTTTTGTTATATTTTTTGTTAGTTTTTTGAAGCCATTTTCATCAATTTTCCTCTTGGATCTATATTATCAGATATGGGAGACCTGTCGTTTATTCTAAATCTTATTAAAATTCAGTTATTTTTCAAAATTAGAATATGGTTTAATAAATTATTCTTTTTCTCGTGCCATATTCTACAGAAGGTACGTGATCACTTCTTTAAACGCTTTCTATTTTTAACAACACGAAAATTCTGTTAGGTAGATATATATATATAATATATATATATATATATATATATATATATATATATATATATATATATATATATCTACCTATATAGAGGGCACTATAGTTGAGGATATTGAGAGAAAACAGCTCATATGGTATGGACATGTGAGCCGAATGGGGGACGAAAGATTGCCTAAAAAAACGATGATGTGGCAACCCCCAGAGAAGAGGAAACGAGGAAGACCACCACAGAGCTGGAACCTGGGAGTTAGGAAAGCGATTAGCGCTCGAAATCTGGACGAAGACCTAACTCAAGACCGAATACAGTGGCGGTTGGGAGTCGGACAACGTCGTAAGACGTTATAAAACCGAATGTATATATATATATATATATATATATATATATATATATATATCCGGTTTTTTAGGCGTTACGCCCGTCCGTTAGGGATCTATGGAGGAGTATCACCGAGCCGCAAGCCCTTATCTCTTGCCGTACTGCTCCACCATAGGCCGATCAGATCCCAGCATATCCTAGTCTAAGCCGCAGATTCATCTAGAATTTTAAACTGCTGCGTTAGACTTTTTGTTTTCTGTACACCGAGCTGGGGCTCGATCCCACATCCACTAAACCATTAGACAGTAAAGCGAATGAGAGGCAGCCGCACAGCCCGCTGAGCTATCTGACCGACAGGTAGATGTCTTTCTTATTTCAGACTTCTACTGAATGCGTCCTTATACTTCTTTATATAAGAATAGATCTGTAGAGCCCCAATTTCAAATTTCAATATCCATGTTTTCTACCCCGCATTCGCTCCGCGCAGCTCAACAAGTATCGCTCTCTATTGGATATTATATTATCAGCATAAGGTATACACCAGGAGTCGGCAAGTAATTTTATGTGGGGTCCAGATACTAGAAGAAAGTTTGAACAAGATTCAGAAAAAAAAAACAAATGATAACATCTATTGACAAGATGTTTATTATTTTGGTACATTCTTAATGATAAAACAGAAGACCTTAAATTAATGTGAAAAATTGCACCGACGCGACGGTTTGTGGTAAGCTAGTTGTTTGTGGTCTGTTTCTCGAGTCGAACAACAAATTCGAAGTGTATTTTCAAGGTGGGCGTCCGTTAATCGAAAGCCATATTTGTTTTTCAAAAAATTCATTTCATTTCATTCATGAGAAAGACGTTTTGCACATATATGTTGAGCCAAACATAGTGTCCAAATTGATTGCAAGTTGTCTGCAATTTTCGTATTTTGCTGGCACATGTTTGGCCCAAAATTTTTCGGCAGATACCGATTTATAAACTAGCAAGGACAAATCTTCTTGTAATTCAATAATCTCCATTTGAAGTAATGCTTTTGACAGATTAAACAGCTTAGCAGCCACATCTGTCCATTCTGCCACTTCAAATGGTGATTTTAGAAATGAAGATACTTTGCTTACCTGTGCAAAGTCTTCGAATCTTGAAACAAATTCTTTCCTAAGATCGCCAAAAAATTTTACGAACATTGCAATGTCTTCTTCGGAGTACTCCTTATTTTGATTATATTCAAGAATAGTTAAAAAATGAATGATTCTTGTTGTGCAATATCGTTTTCAAATATATTCAGCTTACGACGAAAAGCAGACACGCTTTGTACCAGATCATATACTAATTCTCTATTTCCTTGCAACTCTGTGATAAGCGCTTTCAAATGTTTTAAAATATCTTTAAAAAAGCCACAACCAGCATGTTGCGCCTATTTGTTATATACTCAAAATCTGCCCTGGCTCCCTTCGTATCTATATTTGGTAATAAGGAGATCACATGTTCTTTAATTAGCCAGAAACGGTCAATAACTTGGCTTTTACTTAACCAACGAGCATTACTGTTTTGTAGTAAATCGGAATATGCTGAATCACTTTGAGAAAGAAACTCCTTGGAATGTCGGCGCTGAAGGGCAAAATGAGATCTTATAAAATTAATTAACTTCACTAAACTGTCCATGACTTCTTTTGGCTTAGCACTAAGTTTTCCACAAAAAGCTGCCTGATGTATTATGCACTGATATGTTATTAAATTTGAATTTTTATCCCTGATCCTCTTTACTACACATTTTTCTTTGCCAATCATTGCTGGGTCCCCATCAGTAGAAAGCGAAATTTTTTTATTATAACTGATGTTGGATTTAGAACTTAATTAATCAATAACCTTAAATAAATCTTCTCCTCGAGTGTTACCTTTCAGCGGCAATATTGCTAGCAACTCTTCCCTAAAAATCTAACACTCAATATCAAGAAATCTTACAAAAACAGACATTTGTTCATCATCAACAATGTCACATGATTTGTCACAAGTGCTATGGCGTAGCAAGGTGCCTTTGGCAAAAGATTAAGAAGAGAGTTTTTAATATCCGCAACTAAAATTTCCGTTCTTCGTGTATTGCTTCGCGCTGACAATGAGATGCTTTGAAATGCTGAGGCAACATCTTTTTTTTCTTCAAAAAGTGAGTTAGCTACTGCCAACATACATTCCTTCACTATCTCAGAATCAGAAAATGGTTATTCGTGTTTATTAAGTATCCAGCACACACGTAACGCTGCCTCTATGGATTTTTCTTAGTCGCTCATGCAGTGAACTAGTATTTTTGTGCATTTTGCGTAAGAAGTAAGATATACCCGAAGTTTTTCTTTACGGGCCTGACTGCCAAGAGAAAAGTTTTTGTGGAACTGCTGATTGTTGTGAGTTGTTTCGTAGTGTCGTCGCTTCAAATTTCCACTTTTAACTAGGGCGACAGTTTCATTGCATATAAGGCACACTGGAACTGCTTGCAGCCTATCAGGTAGTGTGAAACAATATTGTTTAGTCCATTCTGCCAGAAAATTTTCGGATACATATTAACGTAGGTGCAAAAATATGTTTCATAAATAAAATTAACGGTAGTCCGCTATCGTGCACGTCACTGACCAACTAGGCAACTGTCAGTCAGTGGGCAGCAGCGTTGCCAGGCCCACAAATTTTATTTCCCCAAATTGTGTTTTAAAAGTTGCCATATTTTGAACAGAATTCCCCAGATTTATATATTTCAGTTATTGTAAACATACAATATTATTATAAAAAATATTTCATCACTTTATTATGTTTATTTATTATTTCACTTGCTATTTGAAAATTAACAGCAGTTTTATTTTGAACTTGATTGACTCAGCAATCGATATTCCGCAGTTCGGTCCGCAGTTAAGCCTTTCGCGGTCCGGATTTGGACCGCGGTCCGCCTGTTGCCGAACGTTGGTATATACCATTGAAAACATTTATAAATCTGTAGTAAAAAAATCAAACATTTGTAATTAATCGTAAATATTGTTTGTATAGTAATTATTTATATATAAAAAACGTTATCATAGTATTAATGTATTACAAATAGATTTGTTGACAGTTCAAAATTTGTATATTTTTACAAACACATAAGTTGGATTTATATATTAGAAACATTTTATTATTATTATGTATATTTTTTGAACAATAATATGATAATAATATATTTTATATTTATGATACCAATTTATATAGGTAACTACAGAGTTTATTTGTACTAAAAACGAATTTCAGTCATTATTTCAATATTGATTTTTTGAGGTCCTAATTCTAACTTCACTTTTGCTATTGTAAATGCAGATTTGAAAACGAGGAAAAAACTAAATATAATGTTGCAATCTAAAAACCCCCGAAATATCCAACAGAGAATTCAAATTAACAACCATACCTTACCTTTGTCATTGTCACCTTACACGTTTACGCCACTATCTAAAACCCATTGGTGTAGCGAGGACGGGTTGGGAGGTGCGGTAGGCCCTGGGTGTCACCTGTTCGGGAGAGCCGATCATAAAAGAATGAATCGTTAATTTGAACGTTACTCACTTTACAATGAGAATACAATTCGATATTATATCTTGAACACACTCTATTAAGTACTTATTAAACACTGCAAAGAATTTGTTAAACGACTTTTTACAACACGTTGGAGTGCTCACCATGCTACAGTTAAAGTATTGGCAGAACATTTTGATAGTATTGTTACTGCAATTAAGGAATTAAGTCATCAACAAGAAAATTTAGACGCTAGAGGTGCTACACATAACCTTATGCCCGAGGTGTGTACCACAACAACTCAAGCAAATATATTAAGAGCAACGAGAGCCAAAAGAAAACGCCTTACTCAGTGGTGTATACAAACTTAAATGTGGCGACTGCCCAAAACATACATCGGTCAAACTGGTAGAACTTTTAACAAACGTAAAGCAGAACACACAAGGGCTTTTAATAATAGAAAAACATATTCTACGTACGTACTTCACCGTTTAGACTTGGACCGTAGTCATTATTTTAATGACCAATTTCAAATTCTTCACCTTCAAATTAAAGGCCTTAAGTTATCTTTATTCAAATTTATGGAAATTAACAAATTAAAAAATACAGATATAATTCTGAATGACCAACTTGAGACAAGCAGTTCTTCCCTCCCCATTTTATTCAGCTGAAGACTATAAAGTGTAAACGCATACCAATCACGAGAAAACTACCCTGCCGAAACAGCTGTAGTGATAAGAATTTATAATAAATTTTGTATAAGTGCTGAAAACAGAAGTTTCAGAGTTTTATTTTAAAAACAACAAAATATTTTAAAATGTTGCGTTAAGGAATAGAAGAATCACGTAAAATATTATTATAAATACATAAACTAGAGGACCAATAATATCTGGATGCTTATTGAAAAATATTATATACTTTTGACTAAGCATACATTAAAAAAGAAGTACTGTTTGGTAATTTAGTTCTATTAGCTACTCGACATCCCCTTTTTATCTTCTTTATTATATCCATGAATGTTGAACTAAATGTCCAACAATTTAGTCCTTGTCTTTCGTTAATATAAAGAACAATATCAATGTTTTTTTTTTGTAATTCAGTGTCGTATCCTTAAGGTTAGAATTTATTTTCTTCGTTTTCTCTCCTAGTTCTCTCTTCAATATTTTATCTTCAATGATAGGTTGTAGAAGCTTGTATTTTTGATTTCTCATAATATCACTTATTTCTTTACATAGGTTGATTATTTCTTCTTGTTTTATTTTCTTAGCGGATTCACCACATTTAAAAAACTTTCAATTTTGGCTGCACTAAAAATAAGGTCTTTAGCACAGTGGTAAAAAAAAAGCTATCCAATAAATTATATGAGTAAAATTATAGAATTTTTGATGTCATTGAGTACATCTCTGTACCTATGTACATAAAAGTATCAAGTGTGTATAGAAAAAAAGCTAAATCTATTGTGACTCTGGCAGCAAGAACACCCAACACTTCAGAGCGACTAAAAGAGGAAGCTCTTAAAGATATACAGATGTTTAGAAGGGTTTCAAATTTAAAAGGCATTGTAAAATATTTTAATATGATCCTAAACTAGCAATTAACTCAAAAGATACGGCGGAATAAAAGCCACAAAAAAAATCGGGAAGTGCCAGAAGTGAATGGCATCCGAGTGGAGTGAATATAATACTGAAGTGATGCTTTATAATGTGGCAGATGTTGGTTGTGATTTTGTAAAAAATTAATTTTATATCTCAGCATATAAAATATACGTAATAGCATCAATAAAATAATAGAATTACTGTTTCAGAAATTATTATTAGATTTTGTTTATTAGATTAGAGTCAAGGACAAATTGGAAAAGCAAATCACTAATGCTGAAGAACAACAAGGTTTTACAAAAGGGCAGTCTATAACAGACGCAGTATTTATAATAAAACAAATAAAAGAAAAAGCTATAGAGTTCGGCATGCCAGCGTATATTTGCTTCATTGATTTGACGAAGGCATTTGACAGAGTTCGCCTGGGAGACATTCTAAATATATTAATAGAAAATGAAACACCGACCAGTATAACAAAGATACTCCATAAACTAAATAACAACAACGTAACCAAAGTTAGAGCAGGAGACGAATTCACTGAAAATATTCCAACACCGGGAGGTTTTAGACAAGGCGACAGTTTAAGCCCCTTCTTGTTTAATCTTCTCATGGGCAAAATTATCAACAAAGTAACATCTCTTAATCTCGGATATAGAATGGGCAACAAAAGAATTGGTATGGTGTGTTACGCAGACGATGCAGCAATTATTGCCGAATCAGAAGATGATCTCCAAAGCCAGCTCTTTCAGCTCTTTCAAACAAGCCAACTACTAAATATGAACATCTCTACCAACAAAACTAAATGTGTGACAATAGCAAAAGATCCGCTCAGATGTAAGTTAGTGGTTGAGGACAACCCCATAGAACAGGTGATGCAATTCAGATATCTGGGCATAGATATATCAAGCACCCACGACCCAGTAAAGGACCTGAGGAGTCAGATCAACAAAGCATCTCCACTGTCAGGATGTCTGCGGGAGATAGTCTGGTCAAATCCGTATATGCGCACAGATAGTAAAATTAGAATCTATAAGACTTGCATACGACCGATCATGACATATGGCATAGAAGTGCGCGAAGATACTAACAAAACGAAACAGATGCTAAGGGTTGCCGAAATGAAAACCCTAAGAACAATAATGGGGAAAACAAGAAGAGACAGGGCGAGAAATACAAACATTAGAGAGCAGTGCAAAATTCAAGATATTGTAAGATGGGGAAGGCAGCGCAAGAGGATGTAGTACAACCATGTAAGACGAATAGATAAGAATAGACTCCCAAAAATTGCCCTAGAAAACAATCCGCCCGGTTCAAGACCACCTAAAAGATGGAGGGATAGTTGGCAATCTACCTCCCAAGAAATTAACCAGAGGCAGCTTCAGAATTAAACAGATCGAAAGATCTACAAAAAGTAGAAGAAGAAAAAGAAGATTAGAGTCCTTAAAGTATCTTCTATAAAAAACGTCCCTCCTAGCGGCGGGGTACGAGCAACAATACATTGGTTTGTAGGCCAGTCCTTACAGTATGGAGAAAAAAATGTAAGTTAGTGTGGGGTAATACTGCACGTTGGTTACATTGTTGGTGTGTTAGCTAAATTGTGCAAATCATGATGCTGACAGAAAAAGCACTTAGGCATTTAAGAACTTCTTCAATTAAAGGCTAAAGTACGTTTATTGACGTTTCAATTTCCACTTCGGAAATTGATTCTACAAATTCTAAATTCTCCAATGTAACACAAATTATACTGAAATATTGTCATGTGCTCGAACAAAGTCTCCATTTGGATTTCTGGGTGAAAACTACCATTACTACATAGAAAAGTATAGGGTCTTGGAATTTTGGAAGTCTTACGTGTTATAACAGGTGGGTCAAAAGTAGATACCTTAGAAGAAAACGCTATAACTTTTGCAAATGGAGCCAAATGTCAATTCGGTTTTGACATTTGTCAAGACAAACAAACACAGAACACAAATCGATATATTCGATGAATCGGTTTATTCAGCAAGAACTCGGAATAATCGTTTCTATTTTTTGCGCAACAACTCCCTGCTTGTTTTGATGCAGCGTGAATTTCGTCGCAGATTTCCTGGCCTTCCGACACCAACTGGATAAACACTGCTGCGTTTGACCTTTGAAGATAATGGGAAAACACGAGATGCTCCCAAGGCTAGCCGGCCGCAGGGCATCTGTTTCTGCTGAGAATACCGCTGCTATTGTCCAAGATGTCAAAGAGAAGCCCGATACACGGACAAAACGACGTTCCACGCACTAGTATATTAGTCGGCGATCCCTACGCAGAGTGTTGGTGAAAGGTTTAAAGATGTTCCCTTATAAAATGCAGACAGTGAATCAGCTGTTAGCTATTGATCGCCAAATGCATCTAACCTACTCTTGAGCTATCCTGAATTTCAACGAAAAAATGGACGATTTTTTTCGCAAATCATGAGCTATGAGGCTCATTTTTGTCTTAGCAGTTACCTGCATAAACAAAATTATGGTTTCTGTGGCACCAAAAATCGGTTTATCACCCACGAAGAAGTTACTGCGTGTTTTGCTGTTTACACTGGAGAAGTCATCGGGCTACTGGGGACTTCGCGCGCTACAGAGCTATGAATATCGAATATTTTCTTCCTGAGTTGCATGAATCGGCACTGGAGAATATGTGGTTCCAACAGGCATGGCATGTACTGCGTGAGCTATAACCAATATTCTGAAAGAAACATTTCCGGTACACTTAATCTCTCTTTTTGGTTATTTTCACGGCACGATTAGCAGGCCAGATCAACCGATTTAAATTTTCCAGACTTCTTTTTGCTTTTTGAAGTCCCAAGTTTACGTCAACAAGTCTCAGACTTTTGAAAGTCTTAAAGAGAACGTTCACCAGGAATGCGAGAATCTGTTGTCCGAAGATCTGGCCAGAGTGATGGAAAATGCCATAAAACCGGCCCGTATGGTCATCGACTCTGGTCGGCCACTTCACCAATATAACGACTTTACAAATAATTTTTCGACTTAACGGAATAAATTTTAATGGATTAAATAAACAGATTTGACAAGTTGAACCAAAGTTTTCCATAAAAAAATTGCAGAATAAGAAAATCGGATGTTTACTTTTGTTTCACCTTGTAGTATGAGGTTTGGCAGATGCGCTTAAGAAGGAGACTACAAATTGCTTGCATTTAAGAGACGAGATGGAATGGACAAAGAGCGAAAGAACTAGGTGAAGGATGCAAATTGTGGCATGTAGGGAAAAGTAACATTAGGAATGAATTATATTTAATTGCTGATAAAGAAATGAAAATTAATGTAGTAAAAGTTATGAGAATGAGTGATATGATAATATTACAGAAGTTTTGAATGTTGTGTGTATTTGTGTATATGCTGTTCAAATCGGTCTGGATAAGTATAAAAGAAAAGCTTTCTATGATATATTGGGAGACATACTGACATATACTATAACAGGAGAGAGTCATAGTAGGAGATCATGCAGGCCAATCCAAGAGAGGATATGAAGCAATAGATGAAGAACAAGTTTTTAAAACTAGAAATGAAGCTGGATAAGATATGCTGGAACTACAAAATGAATTGGACATGATGATTTTGTAGATACAATTACTTCCAAATAGATTATTTTATGAAAAGATGAAGAAAAAGAAAAATCGAAGTAAAAAAGCAAAACTAAACCAAAACATACGAGCGAGAATATCTCAAAAAATCAAGTGGTGGAAGTTTAAAGAGGAGAGAAAAGGTAATTTAGGGCGAATTTAGGGGAATATGGCCAGTAGTATTATAAAAAGTGGTTACACTAAAATACTAAGATATTAAAATCCCCCGAAAAAACTTAAGGAAGAAGTTTGAAAATAAAGAGACCTGGTGGTAATCAAACGAAGTTAAAGAAAAAATAAAGGAGAAGAGAAAATAATATAAACATCGGCAAGAAAGTAGGTTGGACACAGATCTTCAAAACTATACAGTCGCCAAAAAAGAAGCGAAAGTAGCAGTAGCCAAGCTTTTAAGATTTAAAATTTTTAAAAATCTTAGTCTTAAATTACTACATTTATTATATATTATAATTCTAATTATTATAATTTTTGTATTTATTTATATCAATATTTCAACTAAATGCGTTGACCATGATTAAAACTAAGTGCCTATAGTAAACATATTACTTTTTCCACCTTTGTTACACCTCTCTCGTGAAACCTTGATAATAGCTGTTTATCTGCGCTGAAAGTAAACCTAGGATAAATACGACAACACTGAACAAATTTGTTTTCTGATAATATCAATATCCAAACAATTTGGAAGCATCCGTTAAATGAAAACGCAGTACTCGAAGTGGTTTTTATAGGAAAGTGTCAAAAAATTAATTCTGGGAAATAGTTACGAGGTTTATTTTAACCATTAATGTACGCAGTAATTGAAATTATGAAGCTTAATTTCAATACAAAGATTTGTTTCGGCCTTAACAAATACTTTGCTTTGTACGATTTGCTGAATAAAATACTTTGATTAAAGTATTCCAATATAATGGGGAATTGAAATAATTAAAAGATTAAACATTCCTAAAATATTAATGTAGAATATAGCTAAGATGGGTTTAAACCGATACATTTTGATAGTGCTTTACTATAAAGTGGCTTCTACCTTTTGAGAAAATTTTTTTTATTCTCGAGAAGCAAATCTGCTATAAAAAATATCAGAAAGTTAGTCTTAACAAACAATTTAGTATTTTTCAAAACGTTTTATTTTAGTAACTAATAATCAAATTATCAAAAAGCAGACCAAAACCCTCAAGGTACCTAACTAAATATTTAAAATTTTTTTTGAAAGACTTCTGGGGCTGAGCAAATCCAAAAGGTAAACGACAAAATTGATATCTATCAAAGAGATTGCCAAATTTACAATAATCTTCACATAGATCTGGTCCTCCGTACTTTAGGAGTTCGTTCGGTTTCACCATTTCCATAAGACACTATTGTCACATTAGTTTATTTAATTTTTTATTTACTAATAATACTAAGATTTTGTATATGCTCAAGAGGTCGAACATTTACTTTTGCAGCAGCATATAACTTAAATTCTACTTCTTCTTCTCTAAGTTCCATCTTCTATCGAAGGTTGGAAATCATCATGGCTATGCGGACTCTGTTGACTGCCGCTCTAAAAAGTTCTGCACTACTGCATTCAAACCATTCCCTTAAGTTCTTAAGCCAGGATATTCTTCGTCTTCCCACATTTCGCTTTCCTCGGATTTTGCCCTGCATAATAAGTTGTAATAATGCGTATTTTTGCCCTCTCATCACATGTCCTAATTACTCAAGTTTTCATCTTTTAATAGTTAATATTATATCCGCCTCATTTCCTATCCTTCTAGCTACTTCCACGTTTGACATTCTTTGAATCCATGATATTCGTAGGATTATTATGTAACACCAAAATTCAAAGGCGGCCAACTTAGTGTCCACGCTTCCAAGCCATAAAGAAGAGTAGAGAACACGTAACATCGAAGCATTCTCAGACGTAGTTCTAACCTTATATCCCGACAACAAAGAAACTTTTTAAGTTTAATGAATGATGTACGTGCTATTTCAATATGTGTCTTAATTTCTTTGGTTTGGTCTACATCTGATGTTATCCATGTTCCTAAGTATTTATAGTTATTAATACTCTCAATTGCAGTATCTTCAATAGTCAATTGGATATTTGCATGTGCAGATTTAGTCATGATCATGCATTTAGTTTTCTTTAAATTTATCTTCAGTCCGTACTCATGACAGCGTTTATTAAGGCGTTGCATTACGTTCTGTAAATCATTGTTGTTATCCGTCATTATTACGGTATCGTCTGCAAAACGTAAGTTATTCAAAACTTCTTCATTGATAGATATACTTTCTATTGAGACTGAGAGCGCTTCTTGAAATACCGCTTGATTGTAAACATTGAAAAGTAGTGGGGACAGCACGCAACTCTGGCGGACTCCTCTCTGTATTTTGATATTTTCGGTGTACTGGCTGTCAACTCTTACCTTGGCAGTTTGATTTCAATATAAATTAGATATAGTTTTCATATCACGAGTGTCAATATTATTGCTTTTTAATATATCTACAAGCTTTTTATGTTGAACCTACTGTTAAATTCTACTATACAGTTTTTAACCTGAATTTTCTGTTTCCAGGCATTTTGTGAGATTCCAGATTTCAATAAATCCACAGTTTTGATACAACTGCGAGCAAAATTTTTACCATATGCAGGACACTTCATTCCTTGATCCTTGAACCCACAATAACTGCATACTTTTTCTGAAACAACTCTGTTTGGCCGTACTCCATCCACTGTTGGTTTAGACGTAAACTGCTTTACTTCTTTCACATTATCTGCATGTGGTAATAGCCTTTGCAAAGTCTCATATCATCCTGATTTTTTGACTCAGTTTAACTCAGTCACAAAACTATCAAAGTTTTATCCCTCTTTTGTTAACCTTAAACCACTCATAAATAATATTTGACTTAGGGTAATAGTCGTCAAATTTATCCATGACTGGTTGCAACTTTTTTCGTCTGCGTATACTTCTTCTTCTTCCTATGCCGTCCCCATTAACGGAGGTTGGCGACCACATTTCTAAAAGTTTCTCTGTCGTTTGCAACGTGGAATAATTCGTCTACAGTCATGTTTGTCCAGTCTCGAATATTTCGCAGCCATGACTTCCTCTTTCTACCTATTCCCTTTTTGCCATCGAGTCTACCGTGCATGATGACCTGCAGAAGACTATACTTATCATTCTTTAGTATGTGTCGAAGGTATGCAGTCTTGCGTACCTTTATTGTTCTCAACAATTTTTTGTCTCGACCCATCCTTCTCAGGACTTCTTTATTGGTGACCCTGGCACTCCATGGAATTCTCAACATTCTCCGGTATATCCAAATTTCAAAGGCTTCAAGCTTCTTAACTATTTGAGCTTTTAACGTCCATGTTTCTACCCCGTACAATAGTTGGGACCAGGCGTAACATTCAACAAACCTCAGTCTTAGCGCAGTATTCAAATTTTTGTCACAGAACAATTGCTTGAATTTTAAGAACGCTGCACTAACCATTTCTATTCGTACCCTGATCTCTTGGTCTGGATCTAATTCTGTGTTGATCTAAGCTCCCAGATATTTATATTTTGTCACTCTCTCTATTTGCTGTCCACCAGGGTTAGTTGTTCACTATTTATTGGACCCATTTATGTCAAGTCCCATTTGAATGCATTCACTATTTGTTGCATCTAGTAAAGTTTGTAGTTCTTCTATACTCTCAGCCATACTTACCGTGTCATCTGCAAATCTCATGGTGTTTACGATTTCTCCACCAATTCTTATTCCCTCTTTTCATTCCCATAAGGTTTTTCTGAATATGACCTGTGAGTATACGTTGAAAAGCGTCGACAAGACGCATTATTGCCTGACCCCTTTCTGCGCAGGTATACACTAAATGTAAAAGTGTTGAATAATTCTAATCCATCATATCTAAACACAAGAATGTTGTAAGTTTCTTTTTCTCAGGCTTGTCTTCTAAATGGTGGCATTCACATAAATTTTTGACAGAATTTTTCCAGTTTGCCGCCAAATTGCCGATATAAAATAAAACAAGTCTAGAGCTTTCTAGAACTTTCTAGAACAACGTTCTTTAACTGGCTGTGTTCACAAATATCTACTATCTACTAACGGCAATCAAATTAAAGAAACTCAAAGAACTCAAAGAACTCAAAGAAAATCAAAGAACAAAAACAATAAATGCCTTAAAAAATTCACTTAAAAACCTGGACA
The DNA here is from genome assembly GCA_918026665.1 of Diabrotica balteata. NCBI lineage: Eukaryota > Metazoa > Arthropoda > Insecta > Coleoptera > Chrysomelidae > Diabrotica > Diabrotica balteata. Next base: position 27,485,376 of record OU898282.1, read on the forward strand.
AATCTTGTACAGAAATAAATATACACTGCCACGCAAGCTTAACCAGACACTAATTTTATTTTAAGTAAAATTACCAATATTTTTTATTGTATGTTTCATAACAAACCATAAAATAAAAAAAAAGTTTTGAAATATTGACTAATTTAACAATAAATAAAATTTTATACAAAACTTTGATTTCGGAGTAACATATAAACTGAAATGTGGAGTAAACTATTATCGGTGGTAAAATAGCACAAAAAATTTAAATACTTTTTTATAGTAACTTGGAGATTTTTTAAATCACACGCTTGTAAGTAGGCTCAACTAAAAACTGTTGAAAAAACACACTTTCCAAAAAGAAAACAGAACCTTCTATGACTAATAGGAAAGAAGGTAGCGTTTTTTCCTTAAAATCATATCTCTATTATTTGTTAATATTATAAGCTAAAAATTGAACAGATTGTAAATGAAGATCTATATTTTATAATCCAACTTTTAGATGACATAGACAGTTAAAAGGTAAAAAGTTATAACCCGTTAAAATGATGATAATGATAATGGTAAAATACCGCCATGGAAAAGTCTAGGGAAGAACTGTCCGCTGCAATATCTCGGCTTGTTTCTCGTCATTGGTCATAGAAGATCCTGTCCTTTTAGAAGGTGTGTTTTTCACTATCTTTCATTGAGCACTGCTTACAACCGTGTCACTTAAAAAATATCAAAGTTATTTTAAATGTTTAATTTAAATGCCTATGCAAAGATGCAGGGATGTTAACTGTGATGTGTATACTTGTTTTTTCGACTACAAAAAGGCATTTGATAGAGTAAAGCATGATAAACTAGCAGCAAGCAAAGTTAGGATAGCCATGTTGATCGCCAACATCCGGAACGGATAGGCACCGTAAGAAGAAGATTTTAAATGTTTATGAGTTAAAACCTCAGCCCTGTTTCAGACTGTTTTTTAGCACATTGCCTGGCATACGTCTTTTTCAAAAAGTAATTGTTACGCCACACCACAAAAGTTGTTCAAATTTGGAGGGCATGTCAGGCAGATATGACTGAATAAAATTTTTAAGGTGAGACCATGTGTGTCAAATATAACTGACACCTTAGACAAGGAATGAGAGGGGACGCGTAATCGTATGGAATTAACTGAAGCCAAACCGGCACCAGAAAGGTTGCCAAGTCATATTTTATTTCTTCAGTAGATTGAAGATAATGGATATACATATATCAATAAATAGATTTTTTTTTAATCTATAATTGAACTGTGATATAATGATCACTTTTTGAACATGATTTTATCATTACATATTTTTTAGTAGATCGATAAAGTGTTTTAGTAAATCAGTAAATTGAAGTTGAAATCACTAGATCTACTGAAAAATCAGTAGACCTGGTAACCCTGCGAGAGGTAGTAATAAGCAACGTACAGGCACCAAAACATGACGGTTACATCAAAACTGGCTTCACTTTGTGAAGGTTTATTAAATTAGAGGTTACGTGACGGTATATAGATTTTTATATGCGATTTTGTGTTTGTGACGCCCAGTGAAACTTCATTAAAAAATTGGTAGCGCTCCACAATAACAAAATGTCTACCCGAGGTACACATTTTGAATTCAAAACATCCACCAAAGATTTGATTTTATCAATACAACTTGTAGTGTCTATGGATCTGTAAAATGTATAAACTTCATTAAAAATTCATATCTGCGTCGAGACATTATATTAGGTGGCAGGGGAATATAAATACTTTTGATAGACCAGTAAGCAATGATCTTCATCACTTTCTAATAAAGCAGCTTTCAGTTGTTGCTCTGTCAAATACTTTTGATACTTTCGCTTGGACATTGTCTTTTTTTAACAAAGAAAACATGCAGTCGAATTGTAAATTACGATAGGAATACCTATATTCACAAAAACTAACCTTGAAAGCGTCATGTGAATGCAAGTGACACAAGACACTTCAGTCACAATTGGGAGACGATTTTACATAAACAAAAATCCTTCTTTATCATGCAATTATGCAAACCCACTGCAAACTCTAATACGAAATCGCTGTGGCCCCTATTGAAATAACATTGTCACTCATATTATAATCCACATGGCCTACAACAAAAGATTTCTGTCAGTAAATTTTGGGTGACGTGGCAGGTAACGTGTTAATAACAAATTTAATAAAATGGTGAAGTATTTTTTTTAATATAGGTATAGTATTAACCTTATAATTATAGGTACCTATAGGTACCTAAATCGCAATTTATAAAATACCGCTAGAGTAACTGTTTGGCAAGTTACAGTTATCTAAGAAATCGCTCTCCAGGAGAAACAAATTGAATAACTTAAACTATTTGGTTGATGTGCTTGAAATTTGGCTTACTTTAATAACTCATTAACTGCCACTATTTTGAGTATGTTACTATACAAAAAACTTATATATTACTGCAAAAATAAGGGTTTTTTGCAATTATCTCGGTCAATTATTGTTTATATATTTTAACTTAGCAATTCTTAAAAGTAAAGAACTTTTTATGATCTACTACTTTTACTTAAATTATTTTTCTCTAGAATGTATAAGAAACGTTGTATAGGCAAAATATATTTTTTTCACTTAAGATTGTTTAAAAAAAAGGAAAGTAAAATAAACTGTACATCTTCACAAATTTTTCATGAGTCCCCCTCATATATCTTTTAGAAACTTTAATCTTTTTTTCTGATTTATCTGATTTTCGCAGCATTTTTTCTTCCTTGGCTGGGGATGTAATTCACTATGTATGGTACACACCTAGAATACCTCATAATTATTAAAGTAGATAAAACCCTTAAAAAAGATAAATATTTTTTGTATCGCCTATTTTTTATCTGTATTAATCTCTATGCAGGCATAACAATATTCAACAAATATCGTAAAAACGCGAACCTTGACATTTTTGTAAAATGCTGAATTTTGATAAACGAAGATCAAAATGATACACCCATGGTTTTGTCAAACAAACAGCAAAATTTCCATAAATAAATATATTAATCATTTATGCAAACAAAAGCAAGTTCTAAAATAGCAATGATATAACTTTATATGTGCTATGTATGTTAATTCCATTATTCATTATAACATAACCAACTATAACTATACCGCTGGAGTGATAGATATTAATGAGCCAGTTAGACATTTTTTGTAAAATTAAATTTATTAGCTAGTTTTGGAATAAAATAAACAAGGTCACACAAAACTATATAAATAGAAATTTCTAGTAAAAGAATCGCAGTTTCTATTTTATAATATATAATTTCTTTATACATATCTTAATTTTTTATACGGAAATATTGGTATCGATCTATATTTTAATATAATATATTATTTATTTAGAAAAGCTGGTCTTGGAAACTTGGAAAAATACTAAATCATACATTTTCCATTGTTTTAATATGCCCCAATTTCTTGGTCGTTTAAAGTACTTGTTTCAGGCTCTACAATATACAGCCTATCGTCAAATCCCGGTAATGTCAGTTGATAACTAAAGCTGAGTTGTTCTTCTTCTTAGCCTTCTATGGTCTATTTTTGAACATAAGTCTTTCCCAACTCCTTCCATCGATGTTTATCCTGAGCAACATACTTCCAATTTGTTCTATGTCATCTATCCAGCTCACATGTGATCTTTCTTTTGATCGTCTGCCTTTGTAAGGTCTCCCATGCTGCACGGTGGCGTTCCCATCTTGGTCTTTTGTATATTAGTGCGATCTGCGAAGTTCCATTTGAGTTTGGCAATTTTTGTTGTGATATGAATAACTTTTGATTTTGATCTTACCCAGCCGTTCCTCTTTTTATCTGACAGTCATATACTTAGCATTTCTCTTTCCATTGCTTTTTCTGTTGTGGATAATTTATTCATATTTGCCGAAGTTGGGTTCCATGATTGACATACATATGTCATGATAGGAAGGAAGTTTTCAAAATCCTGCCCATACCAGTCTTGCTTTTTAAGCGATCTTCGCACTTTGGTTCTCTTTGTCAAGTTTTATAAACGAACTATGTCAAGTTTTAGAGTTTGGTCTAGGTAGATAATATTCCTGAACTTATTCTATCTCACTGCCATTTATAATTATACGTCTGGGATCGTCTGTGTTTGTCATTGTTTTTGTTTTCGTCATATTCATTTTTAGACTTTAGACTATGTTTCTTTATCATACATAATTTGTAGTTCCTTTAATGTGCTAGCTATAATAATTGCGATGTCGTCAGCGAATCTCAGGAGGTTTAAGTTATTGCCATTAACGTTAATGTCATCAAGGCACTGATGACTTCTTCTAGGGCTAGATTAAAAAGCTTTGTAGATCGCCTTGTGTAACTCCTCCCTTAATGGGGACGAGATTTTTATTTTCATGTATTTGTACTGCCATAGTTGTGTTTTCGTATATATTACTACTTATTAGTTGCCTGTGAATGGATCATCGAGCAAAAAGACAAAAGAGGGAATCTAATCCTTAAAAAAGGAGACCAAAAAAGTGGCCTCTGATAGCGGACATATCCGGAAATGCGAATGCGCCAAATTTAAATTTTCCGACACTTATTAACAGTAGCTATATAATATTTTTCAGAATTTGTCTTATACGAGAAAGTTTTAATTAATTATTAACGGTAATAGTCTAAAATGCGACACAATTGTTAAAAAACTTCAATATAAATAAGATTTCATGTGACATTTGGGACAAACAATAACATAACCCAACTAAATTTGATGTCAAACAAGGAGAGAGACTCTCTTTCCTTGTTGAATGTGGCCTCTAAAGATCGCACTTCCCGTCTAACAATATTTTTGCCCCCACTACCTTTACATTCCCTCTTTTGTCTTTTTGCTCAATGGGATGGATTAAATGGATTAGAAGCAAAACCAAAGTAAAAGACGCAGGAGAACATGCTGCCAAATTAAAATGGTGCTTCGCAGGACACAATGCCCGACTGAAGGATAAGAGATGGAACCACGAAATACAACAATGGAGACCGTGGTTAGGAAAGGGAAGCAGAAGAAGACCACAAATAAGATGGACGGATGAAGAACATTGGAGGACACAACTGGAAGCAAGTGGCGCAAAATAAAAGACACTGGATTGATTTGATTGATTGATTTCTGTCCAAAGTTAGATTACTTAAGGCTGAAGAAGAAACAGAAGAAGAAGTTACCTGTATCTTGAATCTATTCTACAATTTACCAAATACGAGTAATTATTAAACTATCTTCGTATTATTATATTCGATTCTTAATCAGAGATGTCATAAACCAACAAAATAAAAACTAAAAATAAACTAAATTTAGTAAATTTGGAATGTTGGATGTTATCTTTCTGAATAGTAGGGTTTCTTGCTGTTTTTTTCTTATGTTGTTTTGTCTAAAATGCATACGATGTCTCTAAATATGATTTCACTTGACATTTTTATCTCCATGACCTTGAGAGCAAAACATAACTTTTAACAATATCGTTTTTCATAAAAACGCCGTAGATCCAACTACGTGATAACCTCTCGGAAGACCACGTATGCTTGCGGAATCTTAAAATAAAACTGACTAAGTTGGTATTTGCCGTGCCTCTTTCATATATGCACTAAACAGGTCTTCTTCTATAAAATGAAATATTTCTTTCTATTGCAACAAGTTTAGAATTATATAATCGCGTTACATCAAGCAGATCGCATTAAAATCGCAAAATTCTTAGGAATTGTAAAACACTAACCGGCAGGAATGATACATGTACCTAGAGAAATGACAAGAAAATAAACTGACGAACATGTGGTACACACATTACTCGAATTTTCTATAAATTTTCTATATATATATATATATATATATATATATATATATATATATATATATATATATAATGTTATTACTTTTTTTACTTGATTAATGGAGCAAATCAAAAACATAACTTAATTGTTCTCAAGAAGAAAAATCTTCTTATATTAACCTATGTTGTGTGGGTCCAAAAATTTCCTAGTTGTCCTTTATCGAGATAGAGAAAAAGGATAATAATAAAACTAGTATGTTACAAAAAAAAATGGTATTCTTTATTTTATTTAAAGAAGAATAAAACAATTATCAAATTTTGCCGGTATCTTATCAATCAGCGTAACTGAATACAATAAAATTTACACAAAAAGAATATTTTAAATCTTCTTGAAGACAAAACCAAATTCGATGAATATCTTCAAAACTTTCTATCTTTCTGATTTTTCACTATTTACTTTATTGCAAAAACAAAACTTTAAAACATGTTACAAATGAAGTCTACTCTTGAGTTAAAATGGTAACGACAATGATGTCAACAAAATTCATTCACAGTTACAAAATATTCAATGTTGAACAGAAACTCACTGACCTTTCCTTCGTAGATTGTATTTGGACTATACCCAGAATCGTCCACGCTCCACAGCAATGTGATCTGCCGCTATTCGCCTCTGCTTTTTTCTTTTCGTATCTACAATCCTCCTGCAGCGACTGTACGAAACACCTGACTCAATTCTTCAATAATTAACACTTGAAATTTAATTCTCCAAACACTCTACTTCTCAATGACTCAAGAACGTCTTTCTGTCAACTTGGTGCCACCAAACTATTTCCTACGTATTCCAGAAACTGCCCACTTTAGATCCAAGGATATATTTTCATTGACTTCTAATCTCGTTTCACAATTCTGCTAACTTCCTTTCACTATGCCGGTATCCAAACTCACGAACAACCCTCTATCGAGACGCGACCTTTCCTTTCGATGATCAAATGACAACTGCCCACTCTCTCTCATACATCGACTGTCAATTCTTCCATTCAAAAAAACTGTCCAATCAAAAATCTATATTTTGTTTACAATCATTAAGAAAAAAACCCCATTACTGTTTCCAGAGAAACTCTTGCTAAGAGAGAAATTTTTGCTTTAAAACTGGCTTTCCCTTTGGTTACAAATACATAATTCATTCCTCTAACGAAAGGTTAATTATAATATCTTAATCCTAGGTCATATACAAACAATGAAAAGATTATAATGAGTATGGGCTTTCTAATTCTATATAAAAAGATTTTACCTGCGAATGTTTAAAAATCAGTTGTTGACAGGCAAAACTTTCTGTTAATCTAATCTTATATTATTCTAATACATAAATTTTGTTTACCAGGATGTCTTGAAAATTTATTTAAATAGTCTATTTATTAATTTTTATTTTTCTCTTTGGCTGAGAAGAAAAAGTATGACAATATATATCTTTATATATAAAATCTCATGTCACGATGTTTATCCAAGCTTATATGCAAAAACCACTAAACCGATTGCAATAAAATTTTGTGAAAGTGTATTTGTTGGTCCAACTTAGAAGATAGGATATTTTTTATTTCGATGGATGACCCTTATTTTTTCTCATTGTATCATCATATAAATTCAAAATGTTTTATACGACTTTACCTCGTTTTGGATCATTTGATCCGTTTGTTAATCGTAATTTTATGATATTTTTATAAATATACTTACAAATTTACAAAATACACATAGAAAATTATAATGACGTTTAACGTCATTTTTTGTTTTTATAACTATTTATGCACATTTTTATAAAATTATCAAGGTACAAAGACGGATGAGGTATGTAGAAAGGAGAGAACCAGAAGTAGTAATTAAGAAAATCACCAACTGGAGACCAGTAGCAGGTAGACCACGAGAAAGAACCAAAACGAGATGCGAGAATAAAATAATATAGGACTTTAGGATGATAGGAGTTAAAGAATGGAACTTTATGTGCAAAAAAATAAACGAATGAAGCTGTTTATGATAATTGTAGAGAAAGCCAAGTTACACAACCGATTGTAAACCAAAAAGTTAATGAGGACTGATTATTCGCGATAAATGAATCGGAAGAGCCCAAAGTGGGTGGCAGTGGCTTTGCCAAGAGTGTAGATGCCATGATGACTTTTGATCTTTTATATATTATTTTTTCGTAAACTGTAGAAGTTATAGAGGCGCAAACATAGACTTAGATCATTGCCTAGTGATCTCAACATTCAGTGCTAGAATTTCAAACACCAGTAAAGAAAATAAAATGGATACAAAAAAATGGAATGTGCAAAAACTGAGAGATGCGATAATTGCAGAACGGTACTTGGAAAACATTACCAAAAGGCTAAGGAATCAAAATGTACATGAAGAAGTCCAGACATAATAGACTCCTACTGGGCCAGAATAAAGACATTGAAGCAGCAGCGAAAGATGAAATAGGAACAGTTTGTGCCAGTAAAACTCATTGGTTTTACAATAAATGTAAGAATGCAACAAAAGAAAAAAAGGAAGCCTAAAGAAAGATGCTTAGCCGACGAACTAGAACAACTGTAGAGAATTACCAGACAAAGAGGAGAGAAGAAAAGAGAATATAAAAAAAGAAAAAAATGAAACCACCTAAATACGGAACTTATTAAATAGATAACCTTAACAGAGAGAAATAATTCAGAGCATTCTATAAGAAAGTTAACATGAACAGAAAACAATTGGATGCAACCACAAGACAATACAGATGTCAGAATGGCGACCTATTAACAACAAGGAAAGATGTATTGAGTAGGTGGGTGGAATACTTTAACTAAGCACTTAATATGGAGGAAGAAGAATATAAACTAGAAGATGAAATAGATGACGTACGTAGAGCAGAGGAGAGGGAAGAGGAACCACCAACGATTCTTGAAGGAATCCGAAATAGATAATCTCCCAGCGAAACTATATAAAGAAGGTGGCCATGACACCATTATAGCATCACAGCAGCTTATAAAAGAAATGGGGACACAGAAATCCCTCCCCAATGATTGGAAAATTGGAATACTTTGCACCATATACAAAAAAGGAGATATGTTTGAATGCTCTAACCACAGAGGAATCACGCTTCTAAATGCAGCGTATAAAAGATTTTCTACAATACTATGTTACCGAATGACAGTACTATGTTTCTACAGTACTATGCTAAACGGATAGTAGGAAGATACCAGGCTGGTTTCAGAGGTGGTAAATCTACAATTCATCAGATTGTAACCCTGAAACAAATTTTGTAAAAAACACTGGAATATGGCATTGATACTCATCACATATTTATAGACTACAAAACAGCCTACGACTTGTGAATAGAAGAGGAATGTTCAAAGTAATAAAAGAGCTAGAAATACCAAATCAGTTGTTAAATATAACAAAACTAACTATGGAAAAAGGAATGTAGAGTACGAATTCAGGGGGAACTGTCTGAACCTTTTTTAAACCAAATAATGTGACACCCTCTTCTGTATACTGTTTGATCTGGCACTGGAAAAAGTAATACGTATGTCACAAATCGCAACCACTAGTTCAATATATAATAAATCAGTGCAAATCCTGGCCTATGCTGATGGTATCAATATTGTTAGGAGAACGGAAAACGCTGGACGGGAGGCATATGTAGCATTAAAACAATCAGCTACAAAAATGGGTTTAATAATAAACACCAACAAAACGAAGTATATAAAAATAAGCACGCAACCACAAATCCTACGACCACTCGTTATAGAAAACTACTCCATCGAAGCAGTGAATGAATTTGTATACCTGGAAGCACTTCTTAACACTAAAAATAATACTACCGCAGAGATAAACCGCGGAATTTGGGTAGATGCTATTTTGGGCTCAATCTCCTCTTTAAATACACAATTATATCGAGAAATACAAAAATCTCCACAAAACAATAATACGCCCAGTCCTAACATATGGTTCAGAGACTCGGACTTTAACAAAAAATAATGAAAACATGACAATGTTAGGATGCTTCAAAAGAAAAGTACTAAGGCGAATCTGTGGAACAGTGAATGACAATGGAGTGTGGAGAAGACTATACGACTTCGAACTTTATAGAATATACCAGGAACCTGATATTGTAAAACATATAAAGATAGGATGTCTGAGATGGATAGGACATGTAATGCGGATGGAACAAAATGACCTAGCTAGAAAAACGTTCCTTGATAAACCCATTGGTTAGAGAAGAAGAGGAAGACCCAGAACAAGGTTCCTTGATAACATCGATGAAGACATGAGAAATATGGGAATACGTGCTTGGCGGAAAAAGACGATGGATAGGTACGACTGGAGAGAAATTCTTGAGGAGGCTACGACTCACACAGGATTGAAAGCCAGAATGATGATGATGAAATTATTTTTTCTTATGAAATATTCTTTGTTAATTAAATGTTCATGTTAAGAATATTATCTAGTCCAGAGTCTTTATCAGCTGTGGAACTTTTCCATCCACCATGTAGCTTTGGATATAAATGCTACTATTTTCAATCATAATTAGAAGCAATTGTAACAAGAATATCGCAAAAATATCTAATTTTGCGCGAATATTAAAATTTTAAATCTGTTGAATAAAATTTGTCAATATAATTACCAATTGTTGCTATTGACGACGCCTGCTTTTCAAATTTTAATGTGTTAGAGCGATAAAGTGACGGTCCTCATTAAGTGTCAACTTTTCGTTGTTATTGACAAGCAAGAAATCTGCTTTATTAAATAATTGTAGAAAAAACATGTTTAGAAACAGGGTTAGGAAATAACGTCGGAATAACCTTGGAATAATTTTTTGTCAAGTCTCGCCGACTTTGTGCCCAATGAATAGGAATCGACCGACATTGTTTTTGTATTGGGACCTCCGAAACTAAAAGCAGTAAATATTCAAACGACATTCAGTTGACCTCTGCTGAAAGCGAAATACCGCCTACAAACAATAACAGTGTGGCACTGGTCTAGTCCTTGCATATTGTTTCAGTCGGTTTTCTGATCCTGTTTGCGAATTATTGATTAACGGTTTAATTCTATTGGATAGCTTTGACACCAAACGTCTCAAAAAAAGTATACAGAGATATTTTTTCATATATTTGGTGTGTTCAGATACTCTTATTGTTTGTATTTAATGTTAAAACAAAACTGTTCCGAAATATGGAGCAAATAGAAAAAAAAAATAAAGGGAAATAGTACATAATTTCTTTATATCATCAGTTTTATTGAGCTATCACTATCAATAAATTAAGTTAAGTTATGTCTTCATGTAAAGAATTTACTTCTGGTCTTTTCATGGTTTTTTATCTTCTTGTAGCTATAGAGATCTGCAATTAAGGTTAAATAAAACTATACATTCATGACTATCAATCTCTTTTAATTCACAAAGTTAGGTTAGACCAAGTTTATCTTAATTTACCATTGTGAGATTTTTATAGCGCTTCCAAGCTTTTTGTTTAAGTCTTGGAAGATCGTTAATCTTTTAATAATCCATCCACATGCTCGTCAATCATTTTGACAGATATGTACTTTGGCATTAAATTGGTCAAATATTTTGTTTTCAAAACAATCTAATCTCAATGTATGCTTCATTTATTATATATTATTTTGAACTGACCTTGTCTAATTTATCTCCTATCAAAAACATATTATCTACGTTGCCACAAAGGTGAAATACGTTTTATCTATTACACAAATAGTAGCAGAAATCTTTAAGATAAGTGTAAATAATTGCACATTGCACTGTATAGATATTCGCACAACATTTGCGAAATTGATTGAACGGTTTAACCCTAAATAAGACATGGGATATAAGGAGAATTAATTTGTTTGTTTATATACTGTTGATATCTAAAGCAAGTAAATAAAACATATTTTTGTTGAAATAAAAATAATAAAAAAAAATAGCTGTAAATTATTTTTCCGTTATTCCTTAAAAAATGTTTGAAGTTGGGAAATTAATTACCCTTGGACAGTTTGTGAAACAATTTATTTAATAAAAAAAAATGACAAAACTAATTAAGGTCTCAACTACAGCAGTACGTACTTACTTTTCGTTTCCGGAGCACCAACAGCTTTACATATTGTATTTCCAATGGTTAGCCACATAGATGGCCCTACCATTCGCTAAAAGTAGGTCTTTTTTTGTGCAGGTCTTAGTTATCATCCTCCTGGTATCCCCATTTCTTCAGGTTACTAGCACGTGAAACACCAGTTCTTAGTCTGTTTAGCGCTTTCCATGTGGGATCTGACAAATTGTGGCCAGCGGCCATTTCCTCTGAGGGGGTAAAATGTGTTATAGCTGACGCTTCCACCTCCAGTGTCCTTCGGGCATGCTTGTTTCTAAGGTGGAAAGCACACACCTGGGTTTTTGTAGGATTTGGTTTCAGATGGTTTTCGTCATAGTATAGTTCTAAGTCTTCTAGGGCATCTGTCAGTTTTACTTCGACTTCATTAAAGGCACTTTCCTGAGCTGCCACAACTGTATCATCCGCGTAAATACACTGTCTTGTTTCTTGATTTTTGGATTGATCGTTGGTGTAAATGTTGTATAGCATCGGCGCGAGGAGACTTCCCTGTGGGAGTCCATTTTTTTAATCCCTACACCGACTGCTCTTCGACTGGAGCGTTACTTAGAAGTGTCTATTCTGGGGAACAAATTTCATTAACCTTGTTAGTCAAAAATCCTTTATAATTTCGTAGAGTTTTACCAGCAGCCGTTGATGGTTAACTGTGTTATAGGCGGCAGTCAACGCGACGCCTGTTATTTCTTTTCATTCAAACCCATCTTCAATATGTTGGGCGAGATTAAGAGTCTGAATGGAGCAGCATTTTCTGGGTCTAAACCCTGCTTGTTTAGGAATAATTTTAGTGTTCACAGATTGAGCGATCCGGTTCAGTATCATTCTTTCGAACACCTTGAAAATTTGACACAAAAGAGAGACAGGTCTAAAACTCTTTGTATCCTTCTTCTTCTTCAGATGCAAATCCACTAATGGATGTTAGCGATCACATTTTCCATTAACTCTCTATTTCTTGCAATATGTATCAGAGATTGTATGTCGTTAATCCCTGTCCATTGCCTTATGTTTCGGAGCCAGGACATTTTCTTGCGTCCCATTCCTCTCTTGCCTTCAATTTTAACCTCGATTATAAGTTGGAGGAACTGGTATTTTTCATTTCGCATGATGTGACCTAGATACGCCGTTTTCCTTTTCTTGATGGTTTCGAAAAGTTGGCGTTCTTGGTTTATTCTTTTAAGGACATCTATATTTGTGATTTTCGCTGTCCATGGTATTTTTAGGATACGGCGATAAAGCCACATTTCGAAAGCTTCCAATCTGTTTATATCCCTCTTTTTGAGTGTCCAGCCCTCTACGCCATATATCTTTGTATCCGTCGGATCCTTTTCTGGTTTTAAAAGGGCCACCACTCTAGCTTTTCTCCAGATTTTGGGGATTTGAAATGTACAGACGCAACAGTTCATCATTTTTACGAGCCATTCTAGGGTTTTTGGTCCAAAGTGCTTTATTTGTTCTGTTCGTCTAGGCCAACCGCTTTATTATCTTTCATTTGGAACATCCTCTTCTTCGTCGATATTTCGTTGTACTTTCACTTTGTTCTTCCTTGATGTCGTCTTACCATTCGTCAGGAGACGATGGGCTATCTGATCGTATGTGACTTTTGTCAGATTGTGTCAAAGCACTTCCTCCCCGGCCTGTATTGTTGCTTTCGAATAGGTACCGTCATCGGTTCGGCAACCTCTAGGAATATATTTTCGCGATATTTGTTTTACGATTTGTACAAATTTATCGTATGAATCTGAAATTGAATCTTCTCTTAAAAGGAACAATTTCCTATCTGATTGCCACGTTCAAAAGACAAATTATTGGTCTGTGCTGTGTTTTTGGTAGGGCGCTTCCAACAATTTTGGTCACCTAGTCTCCAATTCTATCGCTGACAAATAAATTGTCTGGATTGTAACCTCTACTCCATCTTCCGCTGTTGAAAGACGCAGACTGTTTTGGATCATGAATAAGTTTGAGGTTCATATTTTCAACCCAATTTTCTAGTTTCACGTTTTTTTTTTAATTTTTAAATATCACAGGTCGAGATGCCTTTACTGTAAAGTCACCTATGACAGCTCTTCCAAGACGAAGCCTAAAATCCTTGTGGGAAGTATTTTTTGATCATGAATTTTGTGTACATTATATATGCATTAATCACACTTGCATCTAAAAAAAGAAGAACAATCTCATCCATGATTTTCTAAACTTTCTACTTATGGGATATGATGCCCTAAAGTGGTCAAAGTGATCAACACCTCCCATGTTTAGTACATTATCTGGGAAGTTTTGTGCCATATTATATCTTTCTTTGTGCCATCTCTTTGTGTACGTTTTATTATGGTTCCTATATGTGGTTAATTGGCAGTTGTAATAACCGTGACTTCTTTGGTATCCTGCCACTTTACTGCTGTTATAGAGCCACTGCTCAATTCATTCTTTCGAAGTTTTTTTTGGTTTGCTTCTTCCTCATGAAAACGGTAAACCTTTGCGATTAGGTCTGATTGTACCTATAGCATATAAAGCTTCAAACAGTTTGCAACTTGTAAAAAATTTATCGAAAAAACCAAAGATTTGTGTGGTATATCTTGACATAATTCAATTATAACCTTATATCCCAAGCCATCATTTTCAATGCGTTCAGTTTTTCCAGTATAGATAATAAACTGGTGCATATACCTAGTTGCTAGTACAGAGATGCAGAGATATAAATCAAAATGTGTATATTTGTGCAATCGATTTTGAAAAAGCTTTTGACAAAGTCCGACATAACAAAATGCTAGAAATATTGGAAACAGCTGGATTGGACGATAAAGATCTACGAATAATTACAAATCTATACTGGCATCAAGTGGCAAGAATAAAGGTTGAACAAGAACTGTCGGATGAAATAAATATAAAAAGAGGAGTGAGACAAGGCTGTATATTGTCGCCTTTACTTTTTAACTTATATTCGGAGGAAATATTTAAGGAAGCCTTAATGGAGACAACCGAAGGTATTATTGTGAATGGAGTAACCGTCAACAATATTAGATATGCCGACGATACCTTAGTCCTTGCCAATTGCGGAGAAGACCTTCAAAATCTAATGAACAAAATAAAACAGACTTGTGATCAGTATGGACTAAAACTCAACGTTAAGAAAACTAAATATATGATAGTTAGCAAACAAAATTATATACATGATGACGGTATAAAAGTCGGAGATGCCACACTGGACAGAGTAGAGAAACTCGTGTATCTCGGCAGTAATATCAATGAGAGCTGGGATCCAACCGCAGAAATTAAAAGCCGAATAGAACAAGCCCGAGCTGCCTTTGTAAAAATGAGAAACGTACTTTGCAGTCATGATCTTAGCATTGACCTTAGAGTTCGTATGATATCTTGCTACATCTTTCCTGTCCTGCTGTATGGAGTAGAAGCGTGGACCCTAACTGAGGCTATGCTTAAACGCTTGACAGCCTTTGAGATGTGGGTATACAGACGACTACTGAAAATAAGCTGGGTCGACAGAGTTAGAAATGAGGAGGTCCTTAGACGGCTGAACCAAACAACACAACTGGTCAATATAATAAAGAAACGCAAGCTGGAATACTTCGGTCATATTATGAGACACCCTGAAAAATATGATCTTTTACATCTGATCATTCAGGGAAAGATCCAAGGTAATCGTGGTCCTGGTAGAAGAAGAACATCATGGCTGAAAAATCTAAGGCAATGGTATGGAAAATCAACTACATCGTTATTTAGAGCTGCTGTCAATAAAGTCACGATAGCGAATATGGTAGCCAACATGATATCCAACGATCGATAACGGTCATGGAACTAGAAGAAGATATACCTAGTAATAGCATCACACTTTGTCCAAATTTTATAACCACTCTTAATAGGCTTCTTGGGCATATACTGTTTGATACAACTTCGTCCTTAAATTTCACCAAGCATTCATCAATAGAAAATCGACTTCCAGGATTGGCTTGTTCTTTGAAAATTTCATTTATTTTATCTATAAAAATGGTCTTATCTCATACAGTATGTCAAAGTTAGGTGAACCTCTCGCTGCAGCTGCTGAATTGTCATTTAGATGAATATTTTTACTAATTTTTGAACCTGGCTATTGTAAAAGCTTTGAAGATAACAGGATTAGTATAAAAAGGATCACTTGATCAATATAAATCTTTGTCTACTATACTGGTCACTAGACTAATATAAATCTCCTTTTACATAATAGTCTGACACTCTACTTTCTGAGCTATCCGGCTTCGTGATTAAGTTATGTGCAAAGTACAAATAAGAGGGCAAACGTTCGCAAATTGTAGCCTACGTAAATTATTTGGCGGTAACTGTCCATACGATTCGCAAATTAAAAGAAGTATTTGTTACTTTTTCTACTACAAAAAGTCTGTCATTAAAAAAATATGAGCCTGCAAATTAATAAGAAAAAAACGAAATGTTGATTCACCCTTAACGCCCAACAATTTAATCAGAAACATTGATCACAACTTTGCTTTTGGTAATTCTAGCTTTAAGGTAGTAATAACATTTCCGTACTTAAGCTTTCTTCTGACCAATGAGAACTTGATTTGAAAAGAAACAGATTGGAGCGTTATTCTTTAAAACAAGTGCTACTTTGCGCTAAGTAGAGAACTAAAAGGCAGAATCCTAAGCAGAAAATCAAAATCTTAATATACAAAACTCTTATTTTACCAGTATTGACCTACAGATCTCAAACATGGACCATCCCCAGAGCAGACGAAAACCTTCTGCTCGTGTTTGTATGACAGATCCTAACACGAATTATTTGATGGCATCCATGAAAATTGTATCTGGAGGAGAAGATACAACTGTGAAATATAAATATAACAAATACAAACATATCAGGTAGAAAAGACGTGATGACTGTTATAAAAATCAGAAGACTGAGCTGAAAAGGGGGACATTAGCACGATCGCAACAGAATAACCCTCCAAGACAAGTCTTTTTATCACATTCTGATGAAATTAGATGTAGAGGAAGGCTAAAACTTAGATGGAAAGATGGAATTGATTAAGATGCAGAGAAAATTGTTGTGACAAACTAGCAGCGCTTTTTAGTAAATAGGATTGAATGACAAAGGGAGACAAAGACTTAAGGAGTCCAAAGCTCTACTTTAGTTTATAGTACCAGTGAATGATGATAAAGCACCTCTACTGTTTCGTAAAATTCTTTGTTAGTAAAATATGGAAATAGTTTTTCATTGCTTTTCGACATCCTTTCCGTACACTGATATTTTATTATGTTAATATGTTCATTATAAACCTATTATGTTAACCTAATACATTATGAACCATAATACCTATGTTAACCTAATACATTTTCGCTGTGTCAAATTACCTAAAAGATTTCAACAATATCATTTTGTAGTAACTATATCATGTCTAGACTGCAACATAATATCTTATACTCGTAATTGAGCATATAATAAACAATTTTAATAGTATTTATCAACACTAAAAACTTGCGAAAATTATATAATTGATAAAATTTTATTTTTATTCAATTATAAAAATAAATTGAAAGATAACTGTCGGTTGATAATTTAAAAATATTGACGACTTTGGCTCGAATCCCAAGGTTAATTAATGAGATAATCAAATATCAGTAGAATCTATTATTATCTCTAACGTTTAAATATAGCCTATAACTCTCATCCAATTTTAGAACTATAGTACCTACGTCTGAGTCACTACTAGCACGCCTGTGTATTTGTCAATTCTTCACACCACTCTTTCAAACTGATGCCTTAGTCATTCATTCAAGTCTTGTAAATGGAATTTTTGGTTATTCATTGGGGGCAAAGAGATTTTGCGGTAAATACCTCTATACGTCCTTTTGAATGGTATTTAATTTAACAAAAGGAACTTGAGTTTCCTAGAAACCGAGCCTGCTCTTAGGAAGGTGAACTGAATAAGTAACAATAACAAGGATAATGGGGTATTATTGCA
This sequence comes from Diabrotica balteata, assembly GCA_918026665.1. Lineage (NCBI taxonomy): Eukaryota > Metazoa > Arthropoda > Insecta > Coleoptera > Chrysomelidae > Diabrotica > Diabrotica balteata. Next base: position 27,503,233 of record OU898282.1, read on the forward strand.
TTGATGTTGGTTACTGAAATATTGCATTAGCCGTGTAAATTTACTTAATATATTTTGGTTGAAATATTTTATAAGAAGGTCTTACTAATGTCCTCAGAACACAAAGGTGTTACTGTTAACGACTTGTATTGTTAACTACCTAAAACCGCATATTTACCTCTTTTAGGTAATATTTTATAATCAGTGATATATTATGTATGTATACACATTCAACTACAAAGGCCACAGTGTGATATTTTTTCGTTACTACCTATGCTTTGATATTGTCATGTCCTTAGTATGCTTTTCATAAAGTTGACGATGATGTATGGTCTTAGGACTTCTATATATTGTTTTTGAATTTTGATTAAACTTGTTTATTATTTAAGGTGAAAGGACTATCTCCAGCAAAGCAAATACTCATTGCATCTTTGCGCAAAGAACATAAATGCGACATCCTTTACCTTGGAGGTATACAGGTAACCTAATTGCAGGTATACAGGTACGCATTAAGTAGCAGGAAAGCTTGGAAATTAATAAGGAGTTTGGCCGATGACAAGACAGTGCAATCCACCCACGTCAATGTAACTCCAAATCAGATAGCTCCACAACGGCAATCCACGTAAAGGACCTTCCAAGCAGTTTATAGAGTTCAGTACCTGAAAGCGGATCAATTCGACCAATAATTTATAATAGACGAACTGGACAGCTAAATAAATAAAAAATAAAATCTTTAAAATATGAGCAGTTTTGCGAAAACATGGGTATTAAAGTTCATGAATCACTGTTTGGCCAGGCTAAGAGCATACAACTAAGATAGCAATTATTATGTATTACGGCCAGGAAAGGATCCACACGGTCCAAAAAGCTACCGTCCTATCTTTCTCCTATCACTTACATTCAAGATTTACGAAAGATTGATATTGAATAGATCAATCGACATATAGAAAGAAACCTTATATACTTTATAGAGGAATAGGCAGGCTTTAACGCGGGAAGGTCATAATTAATCTTACCCAATACATCGAGAACGGATATCAAAAGGGATTAAATAGCGAAGTCATATTCAGTGATCTACTGGCTGCATATTATCCTGTTAAGGTAATGTAGAGGGTAAGGATAAGGTAAGGAAATGGAGTTTTCCAGTCGGTAGTAACCTACGCTGCCCCTGTGTGGTGTAGTGTACTAAACACTGCGAAATATGCTAAGCTGATGGAGACTTCGCAAAGGCGAATGCTCCTCAGGGTGTCTAGTGCATATAATCGAATGAGGCGCTATATGTCATTGGAGCGGTGATACCGATCGTTTTGTTGTGTAAAGAGCGAGCGAGGATGTATCCGAGGAGAATGGATGTAAATACACATGAGAATGAGAGAGAAAGAACGATAGTAGAGTGGCAGAGAGAATGGGCGAATGATAGTGGAAAGGCAAGGTGGACGAAGGAGTTTATTCCCGATCTGAGACCGTGGTGGGAATGTAAGTTCAGGAAACTAGACTGCTTCCTGACGCAGTTTCTGACTGGACATGATAGTTTTGACACCTTCACAAATAGAATAGGCAAATCTACCTCGGCAGACTGTACTGTTTGTGCGGTACCGGATGCTCCCGCCCACATTTTTAACTGCCAGAGATGGGCAAATGAGATGGGAGATTTCGAGAGGCGAATGGGTTTCAGGCTGGATGAAAGAAACATTGTAAACATAATGTTGAGAGGAGAGAAAGAATGGGAGAAGTACACGGTCTGATTTCTGGGATGATGAAGAAAAAGGAGCAGAAGGACAGAGGAGGAAATTAAGCCAGGAATCTAAAAATTTATAGGTAATATTATTTATTAGTATATGGCCTAACGTCTAAACATTTTCTGATTTACAGTAATAGGTATGGATATATATAAATTTTTAGATTTTTTAATTTTAGTTGTTTATTGAGTGGCAAGACCACCTCTCTGGAAGGTGGTTAAGGTTTTAGCCGGAACACGTTTAATCCGGCACTACCCTAGGGTCTTCTGGCTTAGTATCACACTCGTCCGAAAGATACCAGGGTGTCTTGTTTCGTGCCGTTGCCTGTCAGAATTCAATAGATACCTTCTTAGGCTCTTACTGGAATCTGGCAATACGGCAATTAAAAAACAAAAAAAAGGCAAAGGGAAAGTCACATTGTCAAATTATCCATTTCTAAAGTAATTTGGAGTTACGCTAGATAGAACTAGCTAAAACAAGCTAGAATATTCAGCTACAAGCAGATCATTGAAAATGCTAAAGCTAAGACTTAAGCCAGAAATAATGGGCTACAAAGACTAACATCTTCTATATGGGAAGCTAATTCTAGAGTGTTACGAACAACAGCCCAAGCACTCTACTTATTAATAGCAGCATATGCCTGCCCCCCCCCCCAATCAACATGTTGTTGATCTGTTTTGCAAGATTTGCACACTTATTTATTTAGCGTATGGATAATTACAATACGATAAAAGTAATACTTAGACAATAATTATGTTCAAATTGGAATTGTAACCTAAGCCAAATATTAAATATTAATGTCCAATTTGCACAACCATTCAATTGCACCAGGAGAACACTCTGCAAAATCTTGAAGGTCTCCGCTGTATCTGCGGATTGGGCAATCCGCAATGATGTGTTGGATGGTCTGTCTCGGGGATCCACAATCACATTGTGGGCTTTCTGCATGACCCCATCGGTATAGAGAATTTGCGCACTGATCTTTGGATACAGAAATTGCAAAAATTGTAAATTAGCAAACTCAAATTGAGCTTTGCAAGCCACACTGCAAGACAAAAAGACCAACGTTGGAACGCCACAATACAACATTGGATACCTTACAAAGTTAGACGACCAAAAGAGAGACCACAGATGAGCTGGATAGATGACATCAAAAAATAGCTGAAACAAATTGGAAGTATGTTGTTCAGGAAAGAAATCGATGGAAGGAGTTGGGACCTATATCCAAAACTGGACAAGATAAGGTTAAGAAGAAGAAGAAGAAAGTTGGTCTGTCAGTACTGCACAGTTCCTGTATATGTGTCCTTTTCAAGCATAGTATCGGGAACATATTTATAATAAGCTTGGTTTGACAAGTCCCATTTTGGTGGCTCGTTAGGTAGCTAGTTTGATGAAATCTTTCAGGCTGGGTCATGCCATTCTTTATAATCAGTTTTGACAAATACCTGACAATACCCGGAAGATGTGTTGAATTTTTTCTTAGGCTTTGAAACATTTTGCCGAATTTTGTCATGTTGCACCTGAGGATCTTTGATGATACATTTCAGGTAGTTTTTAATTATAAGTAATTGCTAATATAAATAAATGGGATATAGTAAAGTAGGGGATAAGTAAAAGCTAAGATATATAAATATGAAGCCTTTTGTTTTGGGGAGCAACTTATAACTAGCACATATTTATTTATATCTAGACTTGAAATTGAGGCGGTGCGGTGGTTAGAATAAGGGCCTATAGGAGTATGGACCCTTTTTCCGGAGAACACAGAATTGAACTCTTTATGTTGTTCTCTGTCAGTCTACCAATGTTTTCTACGATATTACTTTGTTTTAGGTTGGCACAACAGTTTTTTAGTGAAGTGTTGGCACAGCTGAGAAAGATCTGTGCCTCTAAATCAACTATGATTTAGAGGCAGACTCTGATTGAGGTTATGTTATATTTCACACTGTAGGTTTAACTGTATTTTAAAGCAACAACGGCTAGTGGTAAAGCTATTTTAGATAACGCGGTGTCAAAAGATGCCAAAAAGAAAATTGTTCAGGAAGACCATTGGAATGAAAACGTGGCAAAATCTAAGAGACGGACTTGACACGAGTATGTGTCAAAATTTACAAAAAATATGTAAAGATTAAGGTATTTTCTGTTGTCCGTAAGTGTTGTGTAGAAAAATGTTTTTCAAAAATAACTTCGCAAGATCAAAAGCGTTTATTTGTCTCTTTTTATGATAGTGGTTCAAAAAAAAAAAGAAAAAGACACTCTTCTAGCAGGTTGTATGGCATAAGGGAGCCTCCAAAAAGGCATAGAAAGATAGCTAATCCCAAAATTAGCAGACAGTATCACTGGAAACACAAGCTTAAAACTTCTGGCTGTGATAAGCCCGTGTGCCGTTCCTTTTTTATTGACTTATATCAAGTAGGAGAGAAGCGTGTAACAATATTACAGAAAAAAATTGTTGAGAAAAACTCCACTTGATGAAAAACGTAAAAAACACGGAAACCAAAGAAAAATTTCAGATGATATTTATTATATGGCTTTAGAACCTTTAAAATCTATTCCAGATAAACCAAGTCATTAAGCACGTGGAAAAACAAACAGGTTGTACTTCGACAACCCAGACCTAACGATTAAGAACATTTTTGAACAATTTCAAAAGTTGAAGTGACTCATATTTATCCTGAGGGTGGACACTCCTTTAGTCAGAGCGACAGACATTTTGGGGTTATAAGACAAGCCTTTAAGAGAGTTCAAAATGTCGAGGAACCCAAAGTCTACCTAGAAAAAATCGTACAGTGCAGGTAAACTCCTCCTTTCTGCCTAAAATATGACTCCTCTATAATATATGACTGGGATGCAGTACTTCTTCCTAACCTACTTAACCTACTGAAACCTACTTTGAAATGTATACTCCTTTTAAATATTCAAAAACGTTGCTACTTGACCTTACTCTTACACCTTTGCCTCTGGTTTCTATTAATCAGTTTAAAATAAAAGACGCGAGGGACTTGTTTCAGTACTTAAGAGAAGAAAGTAGAAACTTCTACAAACTTTTATTTCAAGAAAGCACACCGGCTAAAAAGAACAATGAGAATAGTGCTGATGACTCAAATGATGAGGAAATTTAGCATAAAATTATATTAAATTATATTAATGTAGTGTAATCAAAACAAAACTTTTCTTGTTGTACAAAGACTTTGATTATTATTTATTAAAGTTTTGTATACTATAATATATAACTGTAGTATACTATACAACAGTCAAGAGTAATAGGTCTTTCTTCTGCAGATGACATTATAATCTGCCACATGTGTTCTCCAGAAGAAGGATTTATGTAAACTTGTTTTACTACTCTTCATTAAAAAAAAGGGACATCTTTTATAAAGGTGTTCTCTATTATTTTATTAATGGATCGAAAATTCTTTAAACTAAAACACTTAAACAATGTAAGTGTTGGTTCGCCTTAGGCATGGATGTTAAATCTTTGAATGCTTGTTTCTCAAAGTACACTTATAGCATAGCTGATAAGCCCTTCTAGCTACCGCCTTAATTTATTGAAATGTAAATATCATTAAACATGTTTTTTAAAATGTTCTAACACGTATATACACACATTCTAACCTTTAATAGTAAACCCCATTGTTCAAATTAATATTGCTATTTTTCATATATTTCGTGCTCTTTAATTTTCTATAATGTAGTTAATTTGTTCTGCCGAACAACTTTATTTTTTCTTTTGTAAGACAAACCAGAACAGTCGAAAGTTCCCTTTACATGTTCCTAATTCCAGGTATTTGCCAATTTTGCCGGTCGCACTGACCTACCCATTACCCACACGTGCTTTCTATTATTCTTTAATGGCCTAGACCAGCTCGAACCGAACAAAGCCAAAGAGGCGCACACTTAATATAGACCAGTATCCACATGCAAGCGTTCGTTTTTAGTCACGTTGTTCCTTTTAATATGGAATATTTAACCACATGAATTTTAAATAGGTGTTGTTTACGCCGTATACGTTTTTCTTTAACTGTAAATTAGAATAGATTAGTATTTACCGGAATATTTTAGATATATGTATGATGAATAATTTATGAGGACCGACAGTTTAATCACTTAAATATATTTAACTCAATATTTTGATGTCAACTTATATGCCGCAAAAGTGAAATATGAAGTGTTAATTTGTCATATAAATATTTCTTTTGTTTTTTTTAATATAAAGCTTTAACACTTTTTATGGAGGTTTCAGGTTCAAAATGTTAGTTTTCGATACAAAATTACACTAAATTTCGATTCTACTACTAACGATTTCCACAGTTTTCACTGCTTTTTTCTCTCAAATCTCAACTTTTTTAATCTCTCCAATATCCATCTTGCAGATGTTTCATCAGGTATTTCACTTATAAACGATCTTTCTTCTTTTCGTCTCCCTAGAATTATGTTTATCTATATGTATATATAATCTAAAAATTTGATCTTTATTACAACTCATGTGTCTTTGTTTTTGTTTTCAGTTCTCAGATATGCGGACCATTATACTTTTTGTGACAATGTTTTATACGTATTTTAAGTGTGTATTTGTTTTAATGCTTTTGTTCCGTAACATTGAGTTAAATTTTCTTTCTTTCTTTTTAATACTTTCTTATAGCAATAGTCCTTTCTTTTTCTTTTGGTTTCTTTCCTATCGGAAATGGAATATCGTCAATGCTATTCGAACTTTGTTTACAATTGGTCTAGTCAGTTCGTTTGATGTGCAATCAAACCACTCACTTAAATCTCTCATTCAGGGCATTCTTCTGCTGTCCTTGTGTCGTCTTAAATTGGGTGTATCTTTTTTTCCCGATTTTGATAGCTATTTTTTCATTGTCTTTTCACTGTTTTTGTAATTAATTTCTTGTGGAACTCCGGTCATTGCTACTCATTGTTTAGTTCCTGGTACTGAGTCGTATTGCCAGTTTTATCCATTATTTTCTTTATGATTTAGTCTAATTTATAAATTAAATCTATACATTATTTTTCGTTATTGGTTTTGTTCGTTTTCTTAGTTTTGGTTTTCTCCAATTCCGTCTGTTTGCAATATATGTTTGAGTAAATTTGGTTTGTAAGTTCAACCCTTCCTCAAACATTTTCTGTATCATGAGAATTATCAGTTCGTATGGTTTTTCTCCTGGATCATTTAATTTTTGGTTGTTTACTGTTTTGATTATTATTTTAGGTTGAGTGAGGGTTGTTTGCTGTGTTTGTTGTTATAATAATTTTCTTCAAATTCTCTATTTGGTCATTTCTACAAACTTTATCCAATTTTTACTATCTGTATAAGCATGACTTTACAGTGAAAAGATGAATTATATTTTCGTTTTGAATATATATTTTTATAAATAGAAGATCTGTGTATCTAAATGCCACTATTCCATATTTACTAGTAGACGATTCATTTGTCTTGGTGACAAGAACAACTATGTAACTTGTACGTGTTTTATTATGATTTCTATATTTTATTAATTAATATTTTTTGTTTTCAGGTAAGTTCCCCAGATCAAACTGAAAAGTTGGTAAGTAATTACCAATTTAATACAGTCATTTTTGTTTTACTCCTGTATACTCGAATAGTCGGAAAATATATGTTATATTTGGTACATTACTAATATGTTTCAATCATTAGCATTTCGTTGTTACACATAAAAGAGATATATAAATATTTACAAAAATATCAGTGCCAACAATATGTATCAATTTAGTTATTTTTTGCATAAAGTGGAAGGTGGTGCCAAATTTTAGTGTGATGCAGTGAAAATATCTACAAAATTGCTAATTATCGCCATATTTTATAATTTAGAGCCTCGTCACGTTTTTCGTTGTACAGACCGTGTAACATTAATCGTGCTGGGATCATTTACGGCTTGCATTGAGGGTTATATATATATATATATATATATATATATTATATATATATTTATATATATATCTACTGATTGTTTTCCTATAAGGGAAATGTCTCTTACCGTCTTGACTACTCTATTTGTTGTCATTAGGCTTATATGATCGTTTCTTTCTACTTTTCTATTTTTTACCCAGTTCTTAATGTTCCCCACCTTGCATCTACGTTGTATATTTGTACTTCTAGCTCTGTCCCATAGTGTCCTACCATAAATTTTTTATATCTGCTGTTTCTAGCATCCTTCTTGCCGTCTTTATATCAGGTCATGTTTCTGCCGCGTATGTCATTATTGGTCTGATGACTGTTTTGTAAATCCTGCCTTTCATTTTTATTTCTCCATATTGTTTCATTTAGGCTACCTGCGGCTCTGTTTGCTCTATTCACTTGATCTTCCAATTTACATCTTAGTAAAAGGTCTTGAAACTTTATACAAATATTTAGGGATACAGTTCTCTTTAGGACATAAATACCAGACGTATCAAATTTGAGGTCAAAATGAGAAAAAAAAAGCAAACATACACGTCTGATACCATTGACTTTATTTACCAGATCTTGTCCGGTCTTGTCCAGACGTTGGCTATTGCTCTAGGGAGACTTGTGTTTTATTTTGTTACATGTGGAAAAGTTGTTTAGTATGTCTAACGGCTGTCCATTCTCGAATTTTGCGTAACGATGATTGTTGTTTTCTTTTAATTCAGCATCGGCTTTCTATTTTGCTCATAAGTATCAACTAAAGAAAGTGATATTTTACTCCTCCCGTTATGTGTACCAGATATTTTTCTGCACATTATTTTGGACAATAATTTTCTCTTAGTGTTAGTCCTTTGAAGAACATCTGTGTTATATACATGTTCTACCCATGAGACGCGAAGAATTTTTCTGTATAACAACATATCAAATGCCTCAAGACGGTTAATTATTTTTACTTGTAATGTCCACGTTTCAACACCATATAATAATACTAGCCGTCATTCGTTGTCTTAGTTAAGATTATCATCATATAACAATGATCCCATTTTGTGGAATGTTAATCTCGTCATTTCATTTCCACTTTAATCTCAGAGTCTTAATCTAGATCTTGCGTAATAATGCTTTCCTGATATTTTAAATTTTTCAACGTTTTCTATTTGTGCTCCATTGACTTGTAACGTGATGTTGTTATATCTTGTTCGACTATATATCATGAAATTAGGTTTAGAGTTTAGAGTTTAGTTTTATGTTCAACCGAAAATTTTCTCCTTTTGCATTCATACTGTATAAAAGCTCTTGAAGCCCCTCTAGATTGTCAGACACAATGACCGTATTGTCTGCATATCTAATTGTAGTTAATGGCACTCCTCTCAAACTTATCACTGTATATCAATAACGTCTCTTGTAGAGTGTTCTACTTTTGCCTTCAATAAAATTTCTTTGTTATTGAGATATTTTTTTCATCAGCTTTGATTTTGTAGAGTATTTCTATCTGCTTATGATGCTGGACTCGATCAAAAGCTTTTTCATAATCAATGAAACAAAAAATATATCATTTTTTATGTATGCATTTATGCAAGAGTGGTTTATACTGAAAGGTTTACACCGAGTTCCAAAAGGGTTTCTGAGGCCAAGCTTCTGCAAGTTACAATAAATTGTATTATGCCGAGTTCTTTGGTACTAGTTTATATCAGTTTATTTTATATTATTTCTATATTTTAAGCTATGGCTTGTGGAAGTTATTAAACATTTTTCATCTATTTTAAAAGTAAATTTTGTTTTCAATGCCTTAAATCTGTCACATTTACTAGATACTATCTCTTTTCTGTACTACTTTGTTATAAAAACATAAATGAGGCTTCAAGTAGACTGTATATTCTAGATAAATGGGTTACTTAATTCATACACTTAAACAAATTATAAAAGGCAGTAAAATTTTTAAGAGAAACAACGTTAAAAACAGTCAAATGTTCTTGAAGTAAAATATTTAAATATTTATTGGGAATTACAAAATATATATACATGGAATGAAAGGTGACATTCTCGAATGCCCCAAATATATAGGGATCACTTTATTAAACAGCTCTTATAAAATATTCTTCAATTGTCTTTGTAGTCCCCTAAAATCGTATGCAGAAATGTTAGATGGAACTTGAAAAATACCAAACAAGTTTTGTAGCTGGCAAATCAACTACTGACCAGATTTCCACGTTAAGGTAAATACTGGAGAAAACAAGAGAGCTAATAGAGAGAAATAAGCTGTTTAAAGCAATGCTTTTTTAATGTTTATTGTTTTAAACAAAATTTTTTAACCTCACAATCATTAATGCCCATAGTCCAACAGAAGAACACGACATAACAATAAAAGAGGAGTTCTACGATCAATTAGAAGAAATATACGACAATGCTCCAAAAAATGACATCAAGATAATATTGGGTGACATGAACGCCCAAATAGGCAAAGAAGAACAGTTCGCAGGAATAATCGGCAAACACTCACTCCATCAAAACACCAACGAGAACGGGGAATTCCTAATTAATTTTGCCAGCAGGAAAAACATGATCGTGAGCTCTACGTTCTTTGCTCATCGGGATGTACACAAAGCAACGTGGATCATGCCAGGTGGAGCGGTTACTAACCAAATTGACCATGTCTTAATAGACAAAAGAGCTGCCACCAACATCCTAGATGTAAAAAGTCGAAGAGGAGCATGCTGTGGATCTGATCACTTGCTGGTACAAGCAAAATATAGATGCAGGATCTCAAGAAACAGAGATAAGAAAGAACAGATAAAAGAGCAGTTGGACATTGATAAACTAAGCCAACAAAACGTTTAAACTGAGCTACTAGACAGAAATAACCCAGACACTTACAAACACAGATAACCTAGACATTGAAGAACATTGGAAACAAATGAAGACAAAAGTATAAAATGCAGCAACAAAGACCATCGGTAAAAAGGTAAAGAAGCAAAGGGCAGAATGGTTCAACGAAGAGTGTAGACGGGCCATACACGAACGAAATGAAGCTCACAAGAAATATATGGAAAGGCGAACCAGAGAAAGAAGAACATTTTTCGAGGAGCTACGACGCAGGGCGGATAAAATATGTCGAGGAGAAAAAAGAAAATGGGAAAATAATAAGATACAGAAAATGGAACAAAACCTCCAAAGCAACGATCTAAGGGAGGCATATAAATATCTTCGACAACTAAGAGAAGGATACAAACCCCGAACAAGTCTGTGCAGAAACCAAACAGATAAGATAATTAGTGAACCAACGCAAATAAAATCAGTTTGGAAAAGCCATTTCCAAGCTCTGCTAGGAGCACAAGGAAGCTCACGATCTTCGGATACGCGGCACATCGAGGAAGGAGACGAAGAAATAAGCAGCCGACTCTTAAGAAGTCAAACAAGCAATACAGGCGCAAAGAAACAACAAAGCGCCGGGATTTGACGATGTCCCTTCCGAACTGTATAAATTAGGTGGCGAACATCTAACAACGCAGGTGCACGCGCTCATATCTAAGGTATGGAGGGAAGAAAAAATTCCTAGCGATTGGAAAAATGGGATTATCTGCCCAATCTACAAAAAAGGGGACAAACTTAAATGCGAAAATTACCGCGGCATAACCCTCCTATGTTCGGCCTACAAAATTTTTACATCCATCCTGAATAGGCGACTTCAACCATTATGTGAAAATATTATCGGCGAATACCAGACCGGTTTTCGACAAGGCAGGTCGACAATAGATCAGCTTTTTACAGTAAAGCAAATCCTTAATAAAGCTTGGGAACACGATATTGATGTTCACAATATATTTGTCGACTTCAAACAGGCTTATGACTCCATAAATAGAAGCCGGTTTATATAACATCATGGAAAGCTTCAATATTCCCTCGAAATATATCCAACTAGTAAAAGCAACGATGGACTCCACAATAGCAACTGTACGCATACAGTACGAATTAACTGACAGCTTCGAAATAGTTCAAGGGCTAAAACAAGGTGATAGACTAGCTCCAACACTGTTCAATCTGGCCCTTGAATATGTCATCAGAAAGCTGAATGTCGGAAGAGCCAATCTCCTAACAAACAAATCTGTCCAGCTCGCCGCATATGCGGATGACATTAACCTCATGTCCCGCAGAGTGGATGATGCAGCAGAAACATATTCGCAGCTGAAAAAAACGGCCAAGGAGATTGGACTTGAAATAAATACACAGAAGACAAAAATACTAACACAGACGCGGACAAAGCGAACAAGAAATCAAATCAAAGTAGAGGATGACATTGAAACAGTGAAGAGTTTTACTTATCTGGGAGTCGAAATGAATACGGAGGGAACAGAAGAGGCCGAAATTCAGAAGAGAATAATGAAGGGAAATAAAGCCTATTTCTCCCTGATTAACATATTCCGCTCCAAGACGGTACATCGAAAATCGAAACTTAAGGTCTATAAAACTATCATCAGACCGATATTATGCTATGGATGCGAGACATGGGTTTTGACAGAAGCACTAAACGAAGATTAGAGGTTTTCGAGAGAAAAATCCTAAGGAAGATCTTTGGACCCATTACTCAAAATGGGATGTGGAGATCTAGATATAACCATGAACTCTACCAACTGTTCAAAGAAGCACCTATTGCAGAGTTCGCTAGAGTACAAAGGCTTCGATGGGCTGGTCATGTGGTACGGATGGATGCCGACAGATTGCCGAGAAAGGCCTTGGATGGTAAAATGCAGGGCAGAAGACCAAAGGGAAGACCACGTAATAGATGGGAGAACGAAGTCACAGCAGATGCGCACAACTTACTGAACGTCAGAGTGGCGCGGGATCGCCTTTGTTGGAGGCAGAAGTTACAGGAGGCCAAGGCTCAATTTGGGCTGTAGCGCCATTGGAAGAAGAAGAAGAAAGCAATGCAGAAATTGAGAATTCCAAATTATCTGGTGAAACTTGTGCAATTAGCCATGTTAAAGGTGGTGCGGTTGTTCAACATTGCATTTGAAAAAGTTATTACATTCTCCCACATTAATACCACAGGTACTATTTATAACAAAGCACCTATATTCTTGCATCTGCCTATGATATAGATAATATTGACCGAACATAAATGGCAAACAAAATGTAATTTGTATAAAACTCTCTTCTGTTCGATGCTCACGTATTGCTCCTAAACCTGAACGCTAAAGTAAAGTTCGTGTAACCTTCTGGCTAAGGTCTGAACTTTGGTTTTTAACTAGTTATTAAACTGAAATTTATTAAGAGTAGTAAGTAGTAATTAAGAATGAACTCTTAGAACCCCAACAGAGTATTTATCTTTTAAAACCCAGAAGAAAGTAGAACTAGGAGAAGATCTGGACTAATATATCTCAACGACGTTTAAGAGGATCTCAAAACAGTTGGGATTATAGAATGAAGTAAGGCATTTCATAGGGACGAATGATGATGATGATAAACATAAAAAGAGTATTGGAATAAAATGTATTTAGATTTAGACAAAAGAATTTATTGAAGATATTTGTAAATATAAATCTCTTCAATATGGTTTAAACTTTTTCCTCTTCTAGGCCATCCCTTTTTGTCATATGTTCGTTTTGATCTCACAAGTCGGGAGAACATACTTTCAGGCTCGACAGTACGTCCATACAAGGGCAAAGGTTACACAAAAGCCGAAAATACAAGGGTATAATTATTACATTTTTCATACATTACAATTATAAGAGGTTTTAAAAATATATTCCGTAAAGTCACTATGCTTCTGTGCTTGCTTCAATTTGTTTGATCCTAGAACGAAATTACATATTTATGTATAACTGAAATATTCAGAATAATACTTCCAGCGAAACTAATAGAAAGAAATATTGACCCAATTCATTAACATTTTATATAGATAATGCATTATTAGACACACGAACTAGGCTGAATTAAGATAGTAAACATCTATGGCCTTCAATTGGTCTTTAAAAATGTGTATTATAAATGAGCGGTTTATTCTTTTTTTATTATTTATATCATAAAACGAAATTAAATTTTCATGAGATGGCTCGGAATTTTTGTTACTAGGCTATTGATTATGTGTTTTATAAAGGAACTACAACGTTAAAGGTGTTTTATCGTTTCATATGGTCAATGGACCTCCAAATATAGAAAATGATTACTTGGTCTAACGGTCAAACGCTCTACTGTAAACGGCTCTAGGACCAATTTTAAGCAAGATACGGTTCTTCAAAGATTTCTACTTTTAACTATTTTTATTATTACGGAAAGATTCAAAAATTGCGTACAAAAGCTGCACTCGTTTATCTTTAAAAACCATTTTAATGTTTGTCGATAGGACACTGATCAAAAGCTATCGAATTTTTACCGTCTAGTTGATACAAATTTTGTATAAAAAATTAAGTTCATACGCGTTCGTTCTACAAAAAAGTAATTATTATCATTTTTGTTCAACATTATCTCAGCTACATTTCTTGTTCGAAGAATTTTTGTCTCTGACAACTGAGAGTGGAGTATTCTTTCCATGTACATTTAGTTATATACAAATCGTTGCAAGTATCACAATTTGACAAAGCAGATCTTGACTACCATTAGACCTAGAATATTTTACAATGGACTTTAAAGTACAGAAAATTAGCTCCCTTTTTATTTAGTAATGCACATTATGTGCGAGTGTGTCGTCAATGGACTGGCTTATCAGCAGATGAATTATTACATGCCGCGCAAGATAGAGAACGATATCGGCAAATCGTCATAGAAGCTACGCACGCCTAAAACTTGGACACGGTACTCAAAGAAGAAGAAGAATGCACATTATAAGGGAAAATTTAGAGCAAGAGAAGCGTGGGAAGGACAAGAATCTCATGGTTGCGTAACTTGAGGAAATGGTAGAATAGCCATGATGATTGGCAATCTCTGTCCGTATCTTGTATAAAATTAGTCTTATCTAGAACCTTTTACTATAGACCATTTTAAAGATAATTACTTTTTGTTTCGAATAAATGTACCATTGCATATGTATACCTAAAACTGTGTAGAAAAAAGTTATAGAACAATGTTTGCTAAAAATAAGGAAAATGAACAAACAACGAACGGTGTGAGTGGCAAATTCTGAAAAATAGTATCTGGGATACTGTAAATCCTAAATACCAAACGCCATTTTGAAGAGAAAGGATTTTCGTTCTGTGCAGCAATGTCTATACCTATAGAGAAGTGGAAAAAAGTTTTGGACCAAAAAAGAAAAATCGCCTGTGTTTCTGTTTTTTACGATTCGTTATTTGAACATATTTTTGCAAAAAAAATAATTTTTGATTTTAACAGGTAACACTTTGATAGGAAATTTAATTTTAAACCACTTTTCTCTAGACGTATAAGTAGGAAAACCGCATAGTATTGACCCCTATTTAAAAAATGCACCCCTTTAAATAGTAGCATTTTTTAACATAATCAATAACCTACAGTTTTTCTGGGGTGTGTCGTAAATAGAAATCAGTGTTTAATGCACTATAACATAAATAATAAAAAAAACATTGTAAATGTAAGTGCTGATCTTAAAAACTGATTAATTATTTAATGGAGAGATCTTATATTGAACTGGATCAAAAAGGTATTTAATTACTATGTTTAAAGTAGTAAACCGATGCAAAGCACTATCGAAGGACCCGACAGGATTCTTGAACATAATAAGGGCATTTGGGAATGTCAACTATCTAACGAGTTCGTTAGAAACGTGTATTTTGTAAATCCAGGACATTTGGACATTTGATACAGTCTATATTATGTTCTAAAGTAACCATGTACCAAGTTGTAAGGCTCTATCCGAAGACTTTTTCTCTATTTGGAGTTATCTGTACGTTTGGTCACCTTTGACATATTAGTCCCAATTTCAATAAAGGTTTTGCTTGAAATAAGAGGG